>PISX010005060.1:0-112562 GCA_004024625.1 Mellivora capensis | reverse complement strand
CATAAGTGACTCTTAATCTCACAAAACAAACTGAGGGTTGCTGGGGGGAGGGGGCCAGGAAAGGTGGGTGGGGTAATGGACATTGGGGAGGGTATGTGCTATGGTTAGTGCTGTGAAGTGTGTAAACCTGGCGATTCACAGACATGTACCCCTGGGGATAAAAATTTGTTTATAAAAAATAAAAATTAAAAAAAAAAAAAAGAATATAAAGTTATCAGATAATTTTCCCACCAGCCTATAATCCATAAACTTTTAATTATCATAGGATAATTTAAAACAAGATACCAGTGGGCTCTGTCATCAGCTCTTAAGAAAACCAAGTAAGAAACATTCAGAGTAAATAAATTTTATCTGATAAGGAGTCAGCACTGTTAAGGTATAAAGGAATCTGAAATGTATTCTTTTTTTTTATTATTTTTTTAAAATTTATTTATTTGTCAGAGAGAGAGGGAGAGAGAGAGAGAGCGAGCACAAGCAGACAGAGTGGCAGGCAGAGGTAGAGGGAGAAGCAGGCTCCCTACGAGCAAGGAGCCCGATGTGGGACTCGATCCCAGGACGCTGGGATCATGACCCGAGCCGAAGACAGCCGCTCAACCGAGCCACCCAGGCGTCCCGGAATCTGAAATGTATTCTACCTGAATTGTCTATATTAATTACATAGCCCAGGATCACAGAGCTGAGTTTGAGATCTAGTAGGATTCTCCTATCAATTCTAGGGAACTCCAGAACACCCAGGTCTCTCTCTGGAAATTAATTTCCCTATGAGGAAAGATTATTGGCCCTCAACTAAGCGTCCTTCCTAAGGAGGAAGCACCACTTCCTAAAAGCCAACATTTCAGGTCAATCCGCTTTAACTATATCCTACATAACATTCCTTCACACCAAGGGATTCTCTTTATAGCAAAGCATATAAGCAAAGACCATGGGATCCACCAGTCCTATCACATACTGCAACATTCAGAAGCTGCCAGACTAAGAGCAATGGAAGAGCATTCTAAAGGTATGACTGAAGCACCCCTTTGGAAATACCATGTGGATACTATCCACCCTCCTCCAGGATGCAGTTACACTTTAAATCAATGACCATTATATGATGCTGCATCTGTAATAAGTAAAATACATACGGCGAGGAAACAAAGGGGGAAAGTAGGAATGGCCTCACTTGCCATCACTCCAGTGACCCACTTAGCAATTTATATTTCCCTTCCCAGCAATGTTAGGTTCTATGAACCTATAGGTCCTGTTCTTACCAAGGGACATAGCCCATTAAGCTTTAAGTTACAACAGCCACCTGATCACTTCAAGCACCTTGGGCCAAGAGAGCAGAGGGAAAGGAAAAAAGTCACCAATCTGGGAGGAATACCTGACTTTCACCATCAGAAAGGCATAGGACTTCTATATTTTTATCAGCCAGGGAAATATATTTTTATCACCCAGATGAGAAACATGTTTGTCATATGAAGAATATATATGAAAGGTGTCTCTTTATACTCTTTTGCCTAATTTTGACAACAAACAGACAAATACAACAGCCACAGGTGAGCATGGTGACTAGGCTTCAGAACCTCTCAGATGTGACGGACTCCGAGACCTCAGGTAATCTGCCTAGACGAGCAGAGGTGTTAGCCAAAGGTTAGAGGAAATCTAGAATAGCAAAAGGATATACTGAATTATTTAGTTGTGGCCCCAAGACCAGCGGTCTCAAGAAACGCTGGAGTTAAGGAGTTAAGTCCTACTTACCTACCACTCCTATTTCCAGGAAAAGACCAACCATAATTCTAGAGGAGCTATTCCCAGATAGGATAAACTTATCATATGAAGCAAACAGATGATAATGGAAATTATCAGGATGCACTATCCAGGACTTTTTTTTAAGATTTTATTATTTGACAGAGAGAGACACAGCAAGAGAGGGAACATAAGCAGGAGGAGTGGGAGAGGGAGAAGCAGTCTTCTCGTCAAGCAGGGAGTCCAGTGTGGGGTTCAATCCCAGGACCCTGGGATCATGACCCAAGCCGAAGGCATATGCTCAACAACTGAGCGACCCAGGCACCCCTATCCAGGACTTTCTCGAGGACCGCGGCACTCTTCCCCAGGTATGAAAATACTGTATGCAGCAGCTCCTAACTAGCATCTCCCCAGGATTGTTCTCAATTGAAGGGAGCTTCCTCACCCAAGGTTATGCACCCTTTCCAAAGGAAGCCCACATCAAATAAACGGACCATGAGAGGTATACGGGTCAACTCCCTGTGCCTCAATTCAGAATTCTGAAGGGTCATCTCAGGTCGAGTTTCACATTTAGAAGATGAACTGCATCAGAGTTCAACTTCTCTCTCTTCTAGACCTGCCTTATTCACTCCCTTATGGGTATTTTTCCCAAAAGTACTCCCCCATAGATCTGCATGCACTCTTCCCTTTTGACATGAGCAACTCCTTGACTTATGGCATGTTAAAACAATGCAGGCTCACCTTCTACTTTTCCTGCCCTGGAATTAGTCATTTCTAAAGAAGTAGCATTCCTGAATTAGAAGAGAAAGAATGTAAGAGAAATTGGTGAATCTAGGTAAAAGCCTTTCAAATTTCTATCTGAAAAATCTTCAAGTTGAAAGCTGGAGAGATCTGAAGACTTCTTTAGAACTTACAGTAAGCATTTTCCAACAGTCTGTCATTATTCAGTGAGATTGAACCATATATATATATATATATATATATATATATATATATACACACACACTGTCAACTTTGTTGCTTACCACTATTTCCTCTCTTTTTTATCTTCTCATATCCTACAGTTACTATTCACTTTTGTTAGGGTAACTCCTCAAGACTTCCCTAATTTCTAAATCCTTGCGTATCTGTAAATATCTCTCTCCCTAACAAGTAACTGACAGTTCAGTCCACTATAGGATTCATGGGGTGTAGTTCCCTCACTACTCCTATCAGCTTCTAGTCTCCAAAGTTGCATACAGGAATCTCAATCTCAGTCTGAATTTTTTTCCTTTGCAAGTAACATCGCTTTGTGTTGTTTTTTTAAATCTAGAATCCAATTAAGATTTTATCATTATCCTTGGAGTTTGAAAATTTCCCAGGTATAAACTAATACCAGTTTTTCTTATTAACCCTAATTAAAACTCAGGTTGTATGAGGAAATGGGGTACCCTCCAAGATGCAAACTTGGGTCTTTATTCTGATACAAGGTCTTACTATTTTCTCTCCCCCCCCCCTTTTTTTTTTAATTTTTGTGGAACTCCTAATATATCTTTTGGATCTATCAAGTCTGTTTTCTCTCATTATTTCCTTTTAATTTAGGTTTTTGGGGATTTTATTTTTAACAGAGTTACACATGTGCATCACTTAAAACTTTATAAGACTTGTTATAAAAAACATCAGGCCCCACACATTTCAAATTGCTCACTCCTGAAGCAACTGCCTTCAACCCTTTCTGCTGGGCTTTGGTATTTAACCCCATTCTCTAAGTAACATTCTTATAATCTTACATTCTTACTGACTTCTAATAATGGGCATTAATACCTACTAATAATATTTATTACAAAAGATGAAAATTTCTCTCTCTTTCACATATAACCACCATTCTCACCACACACAAACACGCACATAGTTCCTTGTCCTTCCAAAACCCTATCATAATGATAGATAAAAATCCATCTTTTTTCCTATTCAGTCTCTCCTCCTGCTGTCCCTGCCACTAACCAGCCATTCTCGAGGCCTGTGGTACCAATATCAGATTCAATGCAATAGGATCCATAGCCATTGTTTAAATTAATATCCATTGTTTATAATGACTACGTAAATACTACTGATACAGTATTTAACAACAGTTTACTACGTAAAGTTTACAACAATTATTTTCTCTAGTTAAGAATTATCTTTTTTTCGGGACGCCTGGGTGGCTCAGTTGGTTAAGCAGCTGCCTTTGGCTCAGGTCATGATCCCAGCATCCTGGGATCGAGTCCCATGTCGGGCTCCTTGCTCAGCAGGGAGCCTGCTTCTCCCTCTGACTCTGCCTGCCACTCTGTCTGCCTGTGCTCTCTCTCTCTGATAAATAAACAAAATCTTTAAAAAAAAAAAAAAAAAAGAATTATCTTTTTTTCAAGGTTTGCCTTTCTGTATATTTAATATTTATCCATGTTCTCTAAAACTTATGTAAATTTTTTCTCAATACACTCAAACCCATTAGGTATTTTATAAATTTCATCTTCTTAAAGAAGTCTCTCCTTGAGTCTTCTGACCTGTTTCAATATAAACTGGTTTATCTGCAGGCTTGCTGCACAGCTGTCATTTACTGTCTCTCTTAACCAACACTCAGTAAATTCCTTTGCCTCTCTTTCCTGTTAGATCCTATTTCTTATGTTTTGTTTTCTTCTCCCTTGGTTTATGTCATTATTTTGATAATGCACAAGTTCCAGTAATTTCCATAGAAACAGTATGTGAAAATTGAGTCTTTAACTCAATGTCTTTGTCCTAATTCATTTTTTTGGTATGTATTTGTTCTTAGTTTTCAGATATTTCTTCCTCTTGATTTTTCCAACAGCCTAATTCAGGCAGATCTCCAGAGTAACTTTTCCTTAAATTCATCTACTAATGAATTACTGATGATTAGTTTTATATGTAAACTTGAGTGGCCATGGGGTGCCCACATTAAACATTACTTCTGAGTGCATCTGTGAGAGCTGTTTCCAGAGATTAGCATCTGAATTGGTGGACTCATGGGATTGCTTGCCTTTCTCAGTGTGAAAGGGGATCATCCAATCTGTTGAGGGCCTAAACAGAATAAAAGATGGAGGAAGGAGGAATTTGTCCCCTTTTTCCTGCTTCATCATTTGAGCTGAGACCTCTCATCTCATCTTCTCCGGACCCTGGACTGGGATTTACACCACTGGCTCCTCTGGTTCTCAGGCCTTCGAATTTGGAATGGACTACTCCACTGGGTTTCCTGGGCCTCCAGCTTCAGACAGCAGATCGTGGGATTTCTCAGCCTCCACAGATTCTGTTTCTCTGGAGAACCCTGACTACGACAGATTTTTGGAACCGAGAGTAGGGTGCTGCTATAACAAATGCCTAAAAATAAGGAAGTGACTTTCGTACTGGATAATGAGTAGTGGCTGAAAACGTTTAGAAGTGCAATCTCAAAATATGAGCATTAAAGGGTAATTCTGGTAAGGACCCAGAAAGAAAAGAGGAGAGCTGGAGATAAAACCTCAGTCATCTTAGAAAATACTTAAATAACCCTGAACGGAATGCTGGTAAAAATATGGACCACAAAGCCCACTATGATTAGGTTTCAGATGGGAATGAGGAATGTATTATTGGAAACTGAAGAAAATATAGTCCTTATTATAAAGTGACAAAGAACTTGGCTGAACTGTGTTCATGTTTTAGTGTTTTGTGGAAGGCAGAACTTGCAAGCGATGAAATTAGATATTTAGCTGAGGAGATCTCTAAGCAAAGTACTGAAGGAGTGGCCTGGTTCCTGACCACTTATGGTAAATTAATGTGAGAAGAAAAAAATTATTGGAAGACAGAATTATTAAGCAAAATGGGGAAAAAAAGGAACTAGAACTTAAAGATTTGGAAAATTTTCAGCCTATCCATACTGCAAAAAATGAAAAAGTATTTTTGGAAGAGGACACTAACAGTATAGCAAAATGACCATTTGATAAGGAGATTAATACCTAAGCCAGACCTAAAACATCCATCTCAACAGAAGCCAGGTACTGTTCTTCAAGACACAGAAAGAATAACACTTCCACCACCACTACCACCCTCTACCAGGGTAAATTAGAAATCATCAGAGCTCACACTGCCATCATAGGTTCAGAGTGTAAGAACTCAGGGGACAGAATGGTTTCAAAGGGTGAGGCTGCCTCTTTCCTATAGCAGTCTAAACTAAGACAATATGGGATCTTACTTCAATGACAGAATCTACATTTTAATTTGTTCATAGTTTTATAAAAATTTCCATAAAGCAAACTATGACAAATATTTTAAAGTACGTATATTACAGGCCACAGTCACTGATCGTAATTCAATATCAGAGATAATTTTTATATGGTCTGAAACATCTTAAGACTTGAAAATTAACTGATCAAAGAGGAAAAATCAAACTCCATAGAAATTAATAAAAAAGTAAATACATAAAAATGTACAAAACACAGCAAAAGCCATACTTAAGATAAAAATTAATGTCCTTAAATCCTCTCATTATGAAGACAAATGACTACAACTGCAGGAATGTTGTATTTATCTTAAGGTTTTGTGTTTTGTTTTTTTATTTTTTTTTTTAAAGATTTTATTTATTTATTTGACAGAGAGAGAGATCACAAGTAGGCAGAGAGGCAGGCAGAGAGAGAGGGGGAAGCAGGCTCCCCGCTGAGCAGAGAGCCCGATGTGGGGTTCGATCCCAGGACCCTGAGATCATGACCTGAGCCGAAGGCAGGGGCTTAACCCACTGAGCCACCCAGGCATCCCATGTTTTGTTTTTTGGGTTTTTTTTTTAATTTTTATTTTTTATAACATATTTTTATCCCCAGGGGTACATGTCTGTGAATCACCAGGTTTACACAATTCACAGCACTAATCGTGTTTTGTTTTTTTAAAGCACAAAATTAACCAAAAGAAAATATAAAGAGTGAAGAATAAAAATAACAGATATAATTGGTGATACAGAGGAAAAGTAGAATTGATAATTCCAAAAGATGCTGTTTTAACTGCTTAAGGATATAAAACAAATATTAACAAGACTGGGAACAGAAGAAATGTATGACTTCCTAGAAAATACAAACAGCCCAAACTAAACCAAGTATAAAACCCAAACTGACTACCAAAGAAGAGACTGGAAAGGTGACTTTTTTTTTTTTAAGATTTTATTTATTTATTTGACAGAGAGAGAGATCACAGGTAGGCAGAGAGGCAGGCAGAGAGAGAGGGGGAAGCAGTTTCCCTGCAGAGCAGGGAGCCCGATATAGGGCTCGATCCCAGGACCCTGAGACATGACCTGAGCCGAAGGTCTAGGCTTAATCCACTGAGCCACGCAGGACCCCAAGGTGACTATTTATTTATTTATTTATTTGAGAGCAAGAGACTGAGAAGACAGGTGGAGCACATCCCCAAGCTATAGGAAGAGCGGAGGGAGAGGGACAAGCAGACTCCACACTGAGCACAGAACTTGACGTGGGGGCTCAATCCCATGACCCAAGATCATGACCTGAGCCAAAATCAAGAGTCTGACGCTCAAATGACTAAGCTACCCAGGTGCCCCAGGTGACTATTATCTTAAATAATACACCCCAAAAAACCTTTAAAACTGAGTTCTAACAGTTAAGGAACAAATAATTACAATCTTATTTAAATTATTCCATACCAAATAAAAGATGAAATGTTTCCCAATTCATTTCATGAAACCAGCAAAACTTTATTACCAAAACTTAATTAAACTTAAACTTAATTTAAAAACAAACACTGAAACTATATACCTTTCTAATTATTGCAGTTACTATGGCTATAAAGATAAATAAATAAATAACCCTAGTACTTACTGACCAAGACACCACTTACTTTGCTCATGAATGTGCAATTTAAACAGGTTTCAGAGATAGCTTGTCTCTGCTCCACTCAGTATCAACTGGGGTGGCTCAAAGGCTGGGGATGAAATTTAAAAAGGCTAATTCACTAACACATTTGGTGGCTGATGCAGTCAGATGAAACCTTGGCTAGTTCCACATAGCTTCTGTATGGTAGCTAGGTTCCAAAGGTAAGTGTCCTGAGTAAGCCAAAAACAGTACCACCTTTTATGACCCAGCCTAAGTCATACATATCAGCTCCTCCACATTCTATATATCAGTTCAAAGGCCAGCCCAAGTTCAAGAGGAGGAAATACTCGGTTTCTAAGTGGCATAGTTCTAGAAGAACATGGATGACCACAAACACTGTTGAAACCAGTTTGCAAAAATATCAATATGCTACAGTCCACCTTCTGGTCACAGGAGTCCACATCCCTCCACATGCAAAAAATATATATACTTATTCCCTCCCCCAATACCCACAAAACTATCAGGCTCAGGCTTGAGGTCCAGGTATGGATGAACTTCTTGGGTACAGTTCCTTAAATATAGCCCCTTGAGTACAGTTCCTCTTGATCTGAAAAGCTGTAAAAAAAAAAGTTATCTATCTCCACAAACATGAATACACAATGATGGAGCAGGCATACGTCCATAAAAAGTTTAAAACCCAGTTGGGGGGCACCTGGATGGCTCAGTGGGTTGAGCCTCTGCCTTTGGCTCAGGTCATGATCTCGGGGTCCTGGGATCGAGCCCCACATCGGGCTCTCTGCTCAGTGGGGAGCCTGCTTCCCCCTCTCTCTCTCTGCCTGCCTACTTGTGATATCTCTCTCTCTCTCTCTCTCTCTCTGTGTCAAATAAATAACTAAATACGAAGATTAAAAATAATAATAATAAAAAATAAAACCCAGTTGGGCATATGCTACTAGTTCCTCAACTAAGGAATGATCCATGTGGCTCATGTCTCCCCACTCTGGGTTGTAGGTTTCATGGTAGCTAGCCATGTTCTTGGCATGCTTCTTGACTGTACAACTTTGAGATCCAATGGCCTTTTTTCATTTTGTATTGTCTCTGTGCCTTTCAGTCTAAATTGATATAATCCTTTTAAAAAACTATGTGGATCATGAGAATGAGAAAACAAGCCACAGACTCAGAGAAAATATCTGCATTAGATTCATCTGATAGAGGACTATTACCTAGCATACACAAAGAATTCTTAAAACTCAACAATAAGAAAATGAACACCCAGATTAAAAACTGGCAAAAGACCTGCATAAACATCTACCAAAGGAGACATATAGATGGCAAATAAGCATATAAAAAGATGTTCAACGTTGTATGTTATTAGTAAAATGCAACTACTATGCACCTACTAGAATGGCCAAAATCCAGAAAACTAACAACACTGAATGCTGGTGAGGATATGGAGTAACAGGAAATCTCATTCATTGCTGGTGGAAATAGAAAATGGTACAGAAACTTTGGAAGACAGTTTCCTATAAAACTAAACATGCTCTTGTAATACAATACAGCCCTTAGTATTAACCCAAAAGAGGAGGTTTATGTCCACACAAAAACCTACACAAAACCTTTATAGAAGCTTAATTCATAACTGCCAAAACTTAGAAACAACCAAGACGTCCTTCAGTAGGTGAATGGATAAACCATGTACACAACAGAATATTAGTGTTTAAAAGAAATGAGCTATCAAACCATGAGAAGACAGGAAAGAAGTTTAAATGCATATTCTTACTAAATGAAAGAAGCCAATCTGACAAGGCTATAATACTGTAGGACTACAACTGTATGACACTCTAAAAAAAGGCAAAACTATGTAAACAATAAAGATTAGTTTGTCAGGGGCTGGGGGGAGGACTGGATGAATAAGCAGAGCACAGAAGATCTTTAGGGCAGTAAGAATATTCTGTATGATACTATAATGGTGGATATGTGTCATTATACATTTGTCTAGGCCCACAGAACATATACCAAGAGTGAATCCTATTGTAAACTATGGGCCAGGAGTGATAATGATGTGTCAATGCAGGCTCACTGATTTTAATAAATGCACCACACCAGTGTATGAGAGGGACAGTATTTGGGAACTCTGTGCTTTCTGCTTAATTTTGTTCTGAATCTAAAACTGCCCTTAAAAAGTCTTCTTTAAACTGTATGGACTTCGTATCAAACAATTCATAATCCACTCCATTAGAAAAAAGCCACAACCCGTAAATTTCAAATTAACTCCTTGAGCTTCCTATAATGTCCTAAGGGACAGTGCTCTTGAAATTCTTAAGAGAACCTTTTGCTTAATAAAGATCTATGAAGCACTGCAGATCCTCAGGTCCTTAAAGAGACTTTAAGGAAATAAATTTTTGTTGTTTATAAGCCACTCTGACATTTTGTTAAAGTAGTCTGATCAGAGTAAGAGAGATAAACTAAGGAAAGAATTGTTAAATATGAAGTAACCAGAACTTACTGAGTTCAAAAATAAAACTCTTTTCTAGTTTCTCCAGATGGCAGACATTTCTCAAATTAAGAAAATTCTAATGGGAAAAAAACTTAAAAATAAAAACTTAAAAAAAGAAAAAAAAGAAAAAAGTCTAATGAAAAGAGATCAAATCTAGAGTATTGTCACTTAACAATGAAGCCAAGGGACTGATTATAAACTCTTTTTTGAGGCCTCAGGAAATTTAATGTCATGCTTCACAAAAAAGCCACCAGTAAGAAAAGCAAGAAATGTCTTCAACTGAACAGCCAGGTCAGGCTGGAGTTCCCTATGCATCCTGTATCTCTAATTCAAACACCCAACCTTTTCCTTAGAGAGAAAGAAGGTTGTTCCCACTATCTACTTAACAGGCAGAGGTAGTAGTGACTATGAGAATTTCAACACAATTTCTCTCCAAATAGTCAACAGAAACTCATGAGGCCTGCAGTTATTCATATAGACTGGATTATTCTCTCAGGTTCATGATGAAAAGCATAAAACCTGGAAAAGAAGGTGGTATTTCTCTCTCTTCCCCATGTGCACATACGAATCTCTCTCTCTTTAACCTACCAGACTTCTATATAACCACAGATTAATAGCTTACTTCAAAGCCACCAGAAGCCAAGAGCATGAACCTTAAACTAAATCCTGACTAAATGTAGTACATGTTTTCTCCTTAAAAGTGAAGTTTTTATTTGGCAGTGGCACTTTTTGGAATTGAAGTGAGAACAACACTTAAGAAAAAAAAGATTATTACTCTATAAAATAAACACTATCTTAGTGAGCCTTCCTTTCCAGACAGATACAAAATCTAACTGCGCTCCCTGTCCCTAAAGGAGTCATGATACCAACAGAAGATCCTGTCAGTTCTTATAGCTCAAGTGGACAAGAATTATAGTGGAAACTTCAAACAGAATCACTGGTGCAACAACTGTAGCCACTAAGATAAGGATTTCAAGTAGTTATGTATAGAGAATGGAAGCAGGAAAAATTGTCTCACCTTAAACTGACAAACCAGAGCACTACTCCCCGTAACCTAAACCTCACTTATACTTAAAAACAACCTTATATAAAACTTACATAGAATCTAATCAGATAATAAAAAAAAAAATTTTTAAGATCTGGATTCAAGCAGGTCTAGCAAAAGTTGGTAGGTCTCTATTTTACTGCTTCAACACAGATATGATTTAGTTATTTATCTGTGTTTTTCTGATTTCTGCTCCTGTAACCAACAGGCTATACTGTTGTACTTCTGTTAAAAAAAAAAAAAAATCATCCTCAACAAAGTAGAGATAGAGGAAACAGCTCAACTTCATAAAGGCCATACACGAAAGACCCACATCTCCACAGCTCATATCATCCTCAACAAGGGAAAACCCGAGAGCTTTTCCTCTAGAGTCAACAAAACAGGGACATCCACTCTCACCACTGCAATCTTACACGGTACTGGAACTGGAAGTCCCTAACCTCAACAATCAGTCAACAAAAAGAAATTAAAAAGGCATCAAATCAGCAATGAAAAGTCAAACTTTCACTATTCACAGATGACATGATACTCTATGTAGAAAATCCAGAACAGTCCGCCAAAAAATTGCTAGAACTGATACACAAATTTAGCAGGATCATAGGATATAAAGTCAATGTACAGAAAATCTGTTGCATTTCTATACACCATTAATGAAGCAGCAGAAAAAGAAATCAAGGAATCAATGCCATTTACAATTTCACCAAAAACAATAAGATACCTAGAAATAAACCCAATTAGAGATGTAAAAGATCTGTACTCTGAGAACTATAAACACTTATGAAAGAAACTAAAGAGGACACAAAGAAATGAGAAAAAATTCCATGCTCATAGATTGGAAGAGCAAACATTATTAAAATGCCTAAACTACCGGGGCGCCTGGGTGGCTCAGTGGGTTAAGCTGCTGCCTTCGGCTCAGGTCGTGATCTCAGGGTCGTGGGATCGAGTCCCATATTGGGCTCTCTGCTCAGCAGGGAGCCTGCTTCCCTCTCTCTCTCTCTCCCTGCCTCTCTGCCTACTTGTGATCTCTGTCAAATAAATAAATAAAATCTTAAAAAAAAAAAAAAGCCTAAACTACCAAAGCAATCAAACATTTAGTGCAATCCCTATCAAAATATCACCATCATGTTTCGCAGAGCTACAGCAATCCTAAAATTTGTACGAACCACAAAAGACCCTGAATAGTCAAAGCAATCTTGAAAAACAAAACTGGAGGCATCACAATTCCGGACTTCAAGCTCTATTAGAAAGTTGTAGTTATCAAGATAGTATTGTACAGGTACAAACACAGACACACAGATAAATGGAAGAGAATAAAGAACCGAGAAATGGACCCACAACTATATGGTCAACTAATCTTCCACAAAGCAGGAAAGAATATCCAATGGAAAAAAGCGTTTCTTCAACAAATGGTGTTCAGAAAAGTGGACAGTGACATGCAGAAGAATGAATGGAGACCACTCCACTTTCTTACACAATACACAAAAAGAAATTCAAAATGGATGAAAGACTGGATGTCTGGGTGACTCAGTCAGTTAAGCATCTGCCTTTGGCTCAGGTCATGATCCCAGGGTCCTGGGATCAAGTTCCACATCTGGCTCCTTGCTCAGCAAAGAGCCTGCTCCTTTCTGCCTGACACTCCCTCTGCTTGTGTGCACTCACACTCTCTCTCTCTCTGACAAATAAATAAAATCTTAAAAAAAAAAAAAAACACAGATGAAAGACCTAAATGTGAGACAGGAAACCACAGAAATCATAGAGAACACAGGCAACAACCTCTTTGATTTAGCTGAAGAAACTTCTTACTAGAACTAAAAGACAGACTATGGAATGGGAGAAAATATTTGCAAATGACATATCTGATAAAGGGTTAGTATCTAAAATCTATAATAAACTTATCAAACTCAACATCCAGAAAACAAACAATCCAGTTAAGAAATGGGCAGAAGACATGAACAGACATTTCTCCAAAGAAGACAACCAGATGGCTAACAGACACAAGAAAAAATGCTCAACATCACTTATCATCAGGGAAATACAAATCAAAACCACAATGAGATACTACCTCACACCTGTTAGAATGGCTAAAATTAACAACACAGGAAACAACAGATGTTGGCGAGGATACACACAGAAAGGGGAACCTTCTTACACTGTTGGTGGGAATGCAAACTAGTGCAGCCACTCTGGAGAACATTTTGGAGGTTCCTCTAAAAGTTAAACGTAGAACTACCTTATGACCCAGCAAGTGCACTATTAGGTATTTACCCAAAAAATACAGATATAAAAATACGGATTCGAAGTGGCACATGCACCCTGATGTTTATAGCAGCATTAACAACAATAGCCAAATTATGGAAAGAGTCCAAATGTCCATCAACTGATGAAGTAATAAAGAAGATGTGCTATATATATATATATATATATATATATATATATATATATATATACACATACATATATATATATATCCACACACATATATAATGGAATATTACTTATCCATCCAAAAGAATGAAATCTTGCCATCTGCAACAATGTGGATGGAGGCAGACAGTAAGCAAAATAAGTCAGTCAGTCAAAGACAAATACCATATGATTTCACTCCTATGTGGAATTTAGGAACAAAACAGATGAACATGGGGAAGGAAATAAAAAAGAGAGGAAAGCAGACCCTAAGAGACTCTTAATTACAGAGAACAAACTGAAGGTTACTGGAGGGGAGGTGGCTGGGGGGATATGCTAAATGTGTAATGGGTATTAAGGAGGGCACTAGTTGTGTTGAGCACCGGGTGCTATATGTAAGTGATTACTCACTAAATTCTACTCCTGAAACCAATATTACACTATCCTTTAACTAACTAGAATTTAAGTAAAAATTTGGAAGAAAAAAAAAAAAAATCAAAGAAAGAAAGAATCTCATTGACCAGCAACTGGTCAGGACCCCTCTGAGGGCAGTGCCCTCATGGCAGCATCTTGTAGGCTCCTGACCTGGCTGCAGCTAGAGTGAGGAACACTGGATCCAACAATCACCAATCAACTGTAAATGAGTTGGCAGAGTATACGGAACTGCACAGAGCCACGATATACCAGGAACTGCCTAGAACTGCTTCCTTGGCAGGGGCTGTGACTGTAACAAGTTCTACACAGAGAGTATAGAGTATAGTATAGTATACTCTAAATAGAGAGAAGTATAGTATCTTCTCAGCTCTTAAGACCTCAGCCCCAAATGAGAGGGAACAGAAAGTCCCACTTACCAACTTGCTCCATTAGTCTACTCTGAAATTTACATTAAATTACCTTTTAATTGGGCTACCTGGGTAGCTCAGTTGGTTAAGCAGCTATCTTCGGCTCAGGTCATGATCTCGGAGTCCCAGAATCGAGTCCCACATCGGGCTCCCAGCTCCATGGGGAGTCTGCTTCTCCCTCTGACCTTCTCCCCTCTCATTCTCTCTCTCACGCTCACTCTCAAATAAATAAAATCTTTGAAAAAAAATTTTTTTTAATTATCTTTTAATTATTTATATAGTAGTTCTATCTAATAGCCTCTTCAAAATGGAAATCTTTGGATAAAATCTTGCAGACTGTTTCACAGCACAAATCCTTATATTCTTTTGATGTAGTTTCTTTACCCCAAAACTGTCCCTGGAAAAATCCTAATATACCTAAAAGGACTCAAAATCCACTCCAAAATAAATAAACAAGAAGTTCCCTGTTCTAGCCAAAGGAAAATAAACAACTAAAAGCCTTTTGAAAGTCTTCTAGCTACAATAGAGTTACAATAGTTACATTTGCACTAGATGATTAGAATCTTGTGTAATTTATTCTCAGGAGTGAACAAATATATTTTGGCTATTGACAAAAGGATAGACAAGCAGAAAAAAAAAAAAAAGGCAATTGCGTTTGGCTGGTGACCTGGGTAGGAAGAGGTTGGGAGAAAAAAGAACATTCCAAACTACAGTATTAGACACATACTACAAAGCATACTCTCCCTCACTCAGCTTAAAGATTCTCAAAAACAAATCTATTTTCTGCAAAATCTTCCTAAGACACCGCACAGAACTGCAAAACTCATTTTGGAGGCAAGTGGTCTAACAACAGAGAAACAAGAAAATGGACACTGCACAACTCCTAGAAGAAAACATAGGAGAAAAAGCTCCTTGATATTGCTCTTGGAAATCATTTTATATGACATCAAAAGTACAAGCAACAAAAGAAAAGTAAGTGGGACAACTTCAAATTAAAAATTTCTGCACAGCAAAAGAAACGATCAACAAAATAAAAAGGCAACCTATAGAAAGCAAGAAAATATCTGCAAACCACATAAGGTAATGGGTTACTATCCAATAGGAACACAAGGAACTCACAACTTAATAGCAAAAAACTATTTTTTTAAAGATTTTATTTATTTATTTGACAAAGAGCGAGATCACAGGTAGGTAGAGAGGCAGGCAGAGAAAGAGGGGGAAGCAGGCTCCCCGCTGAGCAGAGAGCCTGATGCAGGACTGGATCCCAGGACCCTGAGATCATAACCTGAGCCGAAGGAAGAGGCTTAACCCAGTGAGCCACCCAGGCGCTCTTTCCTTATGATTTTCTTAATAATATTTTATTTTTTCTACATTTCTGTATTGTAAGAATACAGTATATAATACATATAACATACAAAATATGTGTTAATCAACTGTTTATATTACTGGTAAGGCTTCCAGTCAAGAGTAGGCTCTTATGAGTTTTGGAAGAGTCAAAAGTTGTATGCAAATTTTCAATTGCTCAAGGTCAGCACCTCTAACCCCACATTGTTCAAGGGTCAACTGTATACAGTTTATACAAATACATACACATACACACACACACACACACACACACATAAAGGAAACTATAAAAGTTTATTTTCAAAAGTAAAAAAAATTTAAATAATGTAACAATTCCCTGGAAAGGATGGCTGAACCTAATTCTCTACCTCTGAATTAATACCCTTTGCAATATGACCTAATAGCTCTTCCCATCAAAAGGTATTGTCTATTCCCTTATTCCCAGAATCTGAGCTGGCTTTTTCACTTGTTTTGCCAAGAGTCCAACAAAAGTGACACTCCAGTGTCAAGTTCTAAGCCAGTTTTAAGTCTGTACTTCAGAAGTCCTTCCAATTCTGCTACCTTGCTTAGATCCCTGAAACTGTCACATGAATAAGTAAAGGTCAGCCTGCTGCAGGATGAGAGAGACAGTAGGCCTAACTGCCCCCAATGCCCCAGCCAAAAGATCATCACCCTCATAACACAGCCATGTAGTTAAACAGCTAAACACAAATAACATGAGGGAGCCAAGCTGAGACCCAAACCATCCAGCTGATCCCAGCCTGATCTCATCCACAAGATGGTGAGTTAAGTAAATGGGTGCTCTTTTAAGCCACTACGCTTTGCCAAACCTTAGGGGAAAGTTTCCTACATGACAAAAGACAACCAATAAATCTATCTAAGCCTTTCAGAGATTTATACTGGCCAGCTAGCTTAATTTAGTGACTGACAGAGTGATAACAACCAGAGTAAAGTTGAGTAAAGTAACAACCAAAGTAAAGTAAACAACCAGAGATCAACGAGGCCTCTGCCTATACATTCTAAACTAAAGCTTTCCAGTTGATATAACTCACCCACAGAGAAAAAGCTTTTAGTCAGGCTCCCATTCAGAAAGTAAACCTATCATAAGTATATTTATTTATTCAGTAACAGAGAAAACTCATGTCAGCTTCCAGTAATCATCAATGTATCACTTACTCTTAAAAACAAGTTTGAAGAATTTCCAAACATATGAAGAAAACTAGGAGCAGTTGGGGGGGGGGGGGAGAAAAAGAAACTATCTTCAGAAATCACTACCAAAAATTATTAGTCCCAAAGAATATTCAGGGAGAAGACAATGTAAAAAAATAAATTCTAACTAGTATCTTTACAGAATTTTAAGATAATGTATCTATAAAACATGAACAGGATACCATAGAAACAAAGAACACTAAAGGAACAGACTTCTTTGAAAATAAATATGACTGCTAAAAACATTTTTCAAAAGAAGGACTGAAAAATAAAGACAAGGACATTTTCTAGAACATACAGCAAAAAGAGACAAAAATATAGAACAAATGACACAAGAAATGGAGAATAAATCTAAGAGATGCAGCATCAGACTAAGAGAAGTTCCAGAGAAAGAAAGGCAAGAAAATATAGAGAAATAATCAATGTGAGACAGGAATCCATCAAAACGCTAAAGGAGAACATAGGCAGCGATCTCTGACCTTGGCCACAGCAACTTCTTACTAGATATATCTCCAGAGGCAAAGGAAACAAATGCAAAACTGAACTACTGGGACCTAATCAAGATGAAAAGCTTCTGCACAGCAAAGGAAACAATCAACAAAACTAAAAGGCAACCCATGGAATGGGAGAAAATGTTTGCGAATGACATATCAAATAAAGGGCTGGTATCCAAATACTATAAAGAACTTATCAAACTCAACACCCAAAAAACCCCCAAAAAATCTAGTCAAGAAATGGGCAGAAGACATGAACAGACATTTCTCCAAAGAAGATATACAAATGGCTAACAGACACATGACAAAAATAAGATCAATACCTAGATATATTCTTTAGATTACTGAGCATGAGTTGTATCAGGAAAATAACTTAAAACATCCCAGGAAGACAAGAAATAAGCAGGCATCAAGCTTCTCGATAAAAGCACAAAATTCTAGAAGGCAATACGGAAGGTCCTCAAAGTTCCGAAGGAAAATGTTTTGAACTTAAATTCTATATGCACAGGTTCATAAAGTATAAGGATCAAACAAATACATGTTCAGACACTTAAGAACCATAAAGTTTGTTATCAAGCAATGTTCTGAAGATACTGAAAATGTTATTCAGTAAAGTAAAGTGAGAAACAAAGAAAACACTGGATCTAAGAAACAGAAGATCTACCCCAAGATCATAGCAAAGAAAAAAACAATTTCAGAATGACAACTATGCAGCCAACCTAGAGAATAACAGATCCCAAGTGGATCAGAAAGATAAAAGGCTCTAAAAGGACTATCACCCAGAAGAAAGTGGATTTTTATAACCCAGTATGACAGAGAAGGCAAATAATTTTCAGAATGACGCTATCTTATTCTTTTGTGAATCAAAAGGGGAAAACGGGTCCTAACGCTAAAAGGAAAAATAATACACAAGAAAGTCAAGGTTTAATCATAAAGAAGATTAAAATATGACATAATTTTGAGAAATTTATATAGTATAAGAAAAGATCCATTTTACCTTGATCCCAGAGGCATTATCCTTAGGGTGATGACACTGGACACAAAGAAATATAATCCTAATTTACACTATCTGGTTCTGTATTATATAATCATAATAAGTTAAATAGTTAAATGTTGTTTACTGGTTTCAACTTTTATAATAAACTGAAAGCATGCAGAGTTAACTACAATTACAGAAAAATTATTAACACTAATAGAAATTATTCATATAGTACTTATTATGTACCAAGTCCTGTTTTAAATGCTTTACACATATTAAATTATTTAAGCATCATAATAATCTTGTGAAATAAGTACCATTATTATCCCCATTTTACAGCTGAGGAAAATGAGACACAAAGAGATTGAATAACCTGCCAGTTCATATAGCTAGGATGTTCTATGGCCTGGATTTGAAACCAGGCATCCTGGCTCTAATGTCTACATTCCTTTTTTTTTTTTTTTAAGATTTTATTTATTTATTTGACAGAGAGAGAGGTCACAAGTAGGCAGAGAGGCAGGCAGAGAGAGAGGGTTCGGAAGCAGGCTCCCCACCGAGCAGAGAACCCGATGTGGGGCTCGATCCCAGGACCCTGAGCTCATGACCTGAGCTGAAGGCAGAGGCTTTAACCCACTGAGCCACCCAGGTGCCCCTAATGTCTACATTCTTTTTTTTTTTAATTTTTTTAAAAGATTTTATTTATTCATTTGAGAGAGAGAGAGTGAGAAGGAGCATGAGAGGGAGGAGTCAAGGGAGAAGCAGACTCCCCGTGGAGCTGGGAGCCCGATGTGGGGCTCGATCCCAAGACTCTGGGATCATGACCTGAGCCGAAGGCAGTCGCCCAACCAACTGAGCCACCCAGGTGCCCCCCTAATGTCTACATTCTTAACAACAATGTTCTACTGCCTTCTTTAAACAGAATGTTAACTATTACCAACTGATACTTTTAAAGTAAATAGATATCTGACAGAAGTTAAAAGGCAGAAAGGAGGTGAAAGAGTTGAAGTAAAGGGTATAAGTGATATCTGCACTTTTAGAAGAGATACTGCTAAAAGTTAATGGAACATGAAATAGAGATTTAGGTATACTGGAATTACAAAGATAAAGGAAATAACATCAATAATATATAACCATATAAAACTTGAAGTAGCACAAGGGTAGCATAAATGAACTAAACCCTCATCTTTAATGGCAGGTCATCAATAGTTCCTGCCTTAGATGATGAATCAAGAAACAGTAATTTAAGTATACTATTTTAAATTATAGAGACATCCATTAGAGGACAAAAATAATTAAAATTTGCTTGCAGCATTTCAGATAGGCTAGTATAGTACAAGCATTTAAAAGTGTAAGTTCGGGGTGCCTGGGTGGCTCAGTCGGTTAAGCATCTGCCTTTGGCTCAGGTCATGACCCCAGTATCCTGGGATCAAGCCCCACATCGGGCACCCTGCCCAGGGGACAGTCTGCCTCTCCCTCTCCCTCTGCCCTTGCTCATGCTCACACATGCTCTCTCTCTTTCTCTCTCTCTCAAATAAATAGAAAAACAAATAAAATCTTAAAAAAATATATATATAAGCTCTGGATCAAAACTTCCTGGGATCGAAACCAAACTCCTCTACTTAGTATTAATAGCATTACTGAAGAAGTGGCTCAGTTGTTAAGCGTCTGCCTTCGGCTAAGGTCATGATGCCAGGGTCCTGGGATAGAGCCCTACGTTGGGCTCCCTACTCCAGGGGAAGCCCGCTTCTCCCCCTCCCACTCCTCCTGCTTGCATTCCTGCTCTCGCTGTGTCTCTGTCAAATAAATAAATAAAATCTTAAAAAAAAAAAAAAAGTTAGGGGCGCCTGGGTGGCTCAGTGGGTTAAAGCCTCTGCCTTTAGCTCAGGTCATGATCCCAGGGTCCTGGGATCCAGTCCTGCATCGGGCTCTCTGCTCAGCAGGGAGCCTCCTTCTCCGTCTCTTCTCTTCCTGCCTCGCTGCCTACTTGTGATCTCTGTCAAATAAATAAATTAAATATTTTTTAAAAAAAAGGTTACTCACTCTTCTTGATTTCCTTATCTGAAAATGGTTAATTCATTTGGATATTATGATTATATGTTAATACTTGGAGAGCATTAGAACTGTGGCTAGCCCATGTAAGTAAGCCCTAAATAATGGTTAGGTATCAGCTATGAATTAGAGGAAAGGACACATGAACAAACATATACATGCACACAATTTTACAATGAGTTCCCAATTTACTCAGCCAAGTATCCAAAATCTTATCAGCAGGGATACTGACAGAGCAGGAATACTGGTAGAGCATCTCAGCACTGCTTCTACTGGCCTCTGGAGTCCAGCACTACCAGCAAGAGAGAAGCACAGGGTCTAGCGATATTCAACAAGCTGAACTGTTACGGTTCTACTCTTCTTTTATGCTCAGGGCTTACATCACCATTTTAGGAAAAACCACACCTAAAACAAGCCATATCCTTTAATGGGAAGAAATTACAAACATCTGGGTTCTTGTTGGTTCTTGAGCCAAATCCAGTGCCAATAAGGCTGCAACTTTATCCAAGTGGAGAAAATAGAATCAATATCCAGATATCCTGGAATATCCTTCCTTCCTACAAGTTTGTAGTGTTTGGAAAAACTGTTTCTCCACAGATTGCCTCTAAGGAATAGAACTGGGGTTCTGATCTCTGTAAAAAACACTGAAAATCATGGCCCCTATATCTCATTAGCTCACTAGGAAAAAAGGACACATATAAAAATATGACGAACTTTACAACACAGACAAGATAAAGGGAATGGAATAAAAGATACAGAATTTTGCAAAATGAAACTGAATAAAGAGAAGTCAAAGAATTCTAAGGAAAAGGAATACAGTGAGCAAAAATATGGAAAGCAACAATGCAAAAGGAGAGCTTGGGCAACATAAGTACTTCAGTTTGACTGAGAGAAAAGATTTATATGAAACTAAACTGGGAAAGGCCATGGAGAACCTGCAGCCTTTGGGGGTATGCAATAAGCAGAGATAATCAAGGAATATGGTATTTCAAAGTTTAATCTTTCTTTCTACATTTATCTCTCTAGATGACTCAATGATCTCATACTCTTAAATATTATCGCGATGCTGATGACTTCCAGACCTCCTTCCTAAACTTTAGTCTAGTACACCCACATGAACCTAGGCAGTCTTGCTCAGCATGGATGTCAAGGAGGCATCACAAACTTAGCGCATGCCAAGCTTAACTCCTGAAAATCCCTTGCCAAACCTGCTCCTCTCAGAGCCACCTACATTCCCAATTAATGGCAATTCCATCCTTTAGTTCCATGGGCCAAAGACCTTCAAATGATCTTTGACTCTTCTTTTCCTTTCACACCTCACATCCAATCCATCAGAAAATTCTGTTGGCTCTACTTTAAATATTCCCAAACCAGAATACCTCTCACTACTCCTACTGCTATCACTGAGGTCTGAACCACCATTATCTCTGACCAGAATTGGTATCAATGATCCTAATCGATCTCCCTACTTCCCCTTGCTCCTCAATATGGGTACCACAGTGATTCTGTTAATGTGTAAGTCAGATCATTTCACTTGTCTGTTTCATTCAGAGTAAAACCACACTCCTAATTGTGACCTACAATCTGTGTCTTCCCACTCAAATCTCTCCTCTTGCTTCCTATTACTAATCTTCCAGCTCACTCTGTTCCTCCCCAGCAAACATGTCAGGCACACCTGCACCTTGAGGTCCTTTGCACCTGCTGTCCCGTTTGCCTGAAACACTCCTCCCCCAGATATTCCTTTCTCACTCAAGTTTTTATTTGAGTGCCACTTTTTTTTTAAAGATTTTATTTATTTATTTGACAGAGAAAGACCATAAGTAGGCAGAGAGGCAGGCAGAGAGAGAGGGGGAAGCAGGCTTCCTGAGCAGGGAGCCTGATGCGGGGCTCAGTCCCAGGACCCCAAGATCATGACCTGAGCCGAAGGCAGAAGCTTAACCCACTGAGCCACCCAGGCGCCCCTTTGAGTGCCACTTTTACAGAAGGGCTTTCCCGGCCACTTTATCTAAAATGTCAAACTTTCACCCTTGATAATCCTTTCATACTCCCATCATTTATTTGTTTTTCTCCTTTGCAGCTATCACCATTTAACAAACTATTATTTTGCTTGTCATTCTTCTATTCTTACTAGACCAGGAGTCATACACATCTCTCTGTTTGTTGATTACCAAATCCTTAGCACCCAAAGTCCTTGACACATAGTAAGCACTCAATAAATATTTGTTAAATGAATGAAAGAACATGACAATACTGTATAAAATCCATTAGAAGGAGAAGTTATAGTCAGAATACCATATTCCCAAAAACATTTGTTGACTGCCAACCATGATGCAAATCTTTTGCGGGATACAAAGATGAAAAAGACAATGATGAGAAAGAGACACAATTAACTATAATCCAAAATAGCTGTTCATAACTTTCATGTGAAAGTTACAGAGAAAGTCGTATAAAAACTCAAGAGAAAATTCTATTGCTAAGAGACTACTGCACTAACACAGGCATCAGGTGATCAGGCAGTATACTAGATAGAGTGCAGTAACAATGGAAAGGGTCAGATGTGATACTGATCATAATAATGGACAGAAATAGTAGGATTTGGTGACTAGCTGAATAGGGAAAGACATGACCACTAAGTGTCAAACTTAGATAATAAGAAGAATAGAGGTGCCATTTAGAAAGGAAGGAAGGGAGAGAGGGAGAGAAGAAAAAAGAAAGAAAAGAAAAGAAAAGGAGGAAAGGGGGAGGGGGGAGGAAGGAAAGGGGAAGAAAGGAAAGGAAAGAAAAAGAGAAAAAAGAAAAGAAGAGGAGGTTTAAGGTAGATGGGAAAAAAATGGTAAGTCCAACGTTAGACACATTTTGTTTGAGGTAATAGCAGACCATACAAGAGAAAATTTCAGGACACAATTCCAGATTCAGAGCTGTGACTCAGGGTTAAGAAATACAGACTTAAAAGTTATTTTCCCACAGAGAGATAACTGAACTGAAAAAAGCAGGATTTTTAAGCAAAAGACTAAAGGCAAAAGCCATGGGAAATAGGCAAACTTATAGATAGGGTAAGGAAGAGGTACAAATGAAAATGACAGAGAAAAACTTGAAAGGAAGAAATAAAACCAGGACACCTCACTATGTATAGATAGATAAATAGATAGATAGATATACCTATACAGATATATAGGAGCCACAGCTATAAAAATTTATCCTATCAGGTTACCATCTATTTTCATGTTTAATAATGTTCATTAGGTACTCAAAATCCCAGATGAAATCAAAGCAAGATTTTAGTTCAATCTTATCTTAGAACTGTCAGACTGGTGCAATAAGACATTTTCCTGGTAACCTCTGAAACAAACAAAAACAGCTGTACTTTTGCACATAAATGGAGTGTGGATGTAAGATAAAGAATATGATACAAGACTGTCACCTAGGAAACCACTTAATACCATGGCAAACTGCTCAGCTTTATAATGTAATTTAACCTTGCTCTGCATCTGCCCCAGTTCTATATATAAGAAGTATTCCGCATATATTCATTTATATCGATAGCAAACAGGACAAGTAACAAAACGTAGAAATGGGTAAATTTTAAATAATTTGCTGAGGGCAGAGAAGGGAAATGGGAAGCCACTGTTTAATGGGTACAGAGTTCCAGTTTGGAAAAATAAAAAAGTTCTAGAGACAGTTGTACAATGTGAATATACTTACTGCCACTAAATTGTACATTTAAAATGGTAAATTTTATGTTATGTATTATTTTTCTACAATTAAAGAAACAGCAAGTTCACCTCACATTTTGTGCTACAAGTGAAATGTTAATTCTCCAGAATATTGTTTTATCAGTATTTTTTAAATCCTGCATCTCTGAATTCATAACTATAATTCAGTAATGAGAAAATTTTGATCCAAGATGAAACTGACAAGGGAAAATAGAGAACAAGATGAAAACAGGTTTCTTTTTTTTTTTAGCATTTTTATTATTTTTTTTAACTTTTTTATATTTTAAGTAAGTCTATATACACTGTGGGGCTCAAATTCAAGACCCCAAGATCAGAAGTTGCACACTCCACTGAATGTGCAAGCCAGGCACCATCCCCCAAAACAGTTTTTTTAAATTCAAAATAATTTTTATGATTTATTCTTCCTTATTTTGCTAACTTAGCTTCATATTAAAGCTAGAATAAATTTAGTAACAATATACCAATAAGCCAACCATCTAAGTTTTTAAAGGCTGAATTAAAAAGAAATGTTTCAAAAAGGCAAAATTTAAAATGTACTCACTACTACTAGTGCCAAGAGAAATCAGCAACAGACATATGGGAATGAACGATCTTTAGCATACAACAGCTCAAGCAGTCACTAAATAAACAGGAAATACCCATATTATGTAGTATCTGGTCAGCTCTCTGTGCACTTGATTTTTAACTCTGTCAGGGCTCTTCTCACTGGCACTTCCTCTGTGGTACAAAACATATTAACAAATCTCCTCCATTTGTAGTCCAAAACCTTGTTATCCCTCCTGAAAATGATGCAATGCTTTACAACCATCCAAATCCTATTCAGCCTTCAAGAAGAGATCTCATCCTCTTGAAATCTTTTGCCATCCCAAAATACATTGATCTCTTCATTGCTCAATTCTCATATCCTCTGTAGTCTAAATTAGTGCTTCCTGAACTATCTGTAGTGAGATGCCGTTTTTAAAATTTTCTAATCCATTTTGGACTAATAGTTTCATAAAATGAAATTACCACGAATTTTTTAAACGTGCAAAATAGAAGTAATATTTTTAATTATAAATTCAACAGACATAAAATTACGGTCAATTTTCTTTTTTTGAATATTTTATTTATTTAGCAAGCTAGAGAGAGTGCACATACAAACAAGTGGGGGGATGGGTGGAGGGAGGGAGGGAAACAAAAAATCTAAAACAAACTCCACACTGAGTGTGGAACCAGAGGCAGGGCTCAATCCCAGGACCCTGAGATCATGACCTGGCAGAACTCAAGAGTCAGACACTTAACCAACTGAGCCGCCTAAGCTCCCACTGTCAAATTTCTATAATAGTTTCTAAAGCTGGGGCACCTGGGTGGCTCAGTGGGTTAAACCTCTGCCTTCGGCTCAGGTCATGATCTCAGGGTCCTGGGATCGAGCCCCACATCAGGCTCTCTGCTCAGCAGGGAGTCTGCTTCCCCCTCTCTCTCTGCCTGCTGCTCTGCCAACTTGTCATCTGTCTGTCAAATAAATAAATAAATAAAATCTTAAAAAAAAAAGTTTCTAAAGCTAATTCTCAATTTCCGTACTTATATTCCAGCACAGTTGTAAGAGTGCGCCAGCATGAGCCTGCAGTCTGCACTTCAAGTAGAACTGATTTAAACAATTCAAGGCTTCAGGACGCCTGGGTGGCTCAGTTGGTTAAGCGGCTGCCTTCGGCTCAGGTCATGATCCCAGAGTCCTGGGATCGAGTCCTGCATCGGGCTCCTTGCTCGGCGGGGAGCCTGCTTCTCTCACTGCCTCTGCCTGCCTCTCTGCCTGTTTGTGTGTACTCTCTCTCTCTCTCTGGCAAATAAATAAAATCTTTAAAAAAATTAAAATTAAAATTAAAAAAATAAACAATTCAAGGCTTCAATGAATCTTTATTACATACTTGGCAAGACCTCTTCACTATACTAGATACTGGAGGGTAATCAAGGAGGTACATACTATCTGCTTTTTCTTTAAAACCATAAGTTTACCTCTATTTTGCAGGAAAGAACAAGTATGAATCAATGATAAATAATACAGATAAATAAGCTTTGTTTCTGTTCAAAGGAAAAAGATCACTGAAGTCTGGAGTAGTGAAGACAGTACACTTAAAAAAAAGTGAAATCTTAAATCACCTTCTGTATTTAAATAGGACTCAGATATGAAAAAGATGGTAACTCTAGAGAGATTACATGTACAAAGGCAGAGAAGTGAGAATCAACATTGTATGTTGATAACACAATGAACTTTACAGCTGTCACTAGATAGTCAAGCACTGATAGACAGGAACTGAAAGCCTGGCAGAGTTACACAGGGAAAAACAGGCAATGCATCAAAGTTTCTCAAGAGGTGCCACAACAGAATCAGTGTTCTAGAAAGGTAAGCCAGTACTGGTATCAAAGTTGGAGTGGAGCAGGTAGACATTCTTCACTGGCAGGGATCATACATTATACTTTTTTACAAATCCTATAGAACCTAGAGAAGTGCTCAGCCCATGGTGGATAGTAAATGTATCTTCCTTAAGCAGCACATATTAAAAAATAATTAAAATTCTATTGAAGTACTAATTGAAAATATTCTATCTTTACTTCACCTAACTCCTGAAGATTAAAATAAAAAACAATGTATAGATACTTAAGCCTGTATAACAATAAAGAGAACTCAGTTTGGAAAGAGTTGGTCATCGGCCAGCAAGAGATTTCAACAAGTTTCTGAAAGACAAAAAATAGACAGGAGAATACTGCAGCTTAAACAGAACATAATATATTTGGAGGAAGTTGCAACAGAGGTGACAGCTGACCTGCTCACTGGAAGCCCAGTGAGATTCTAAGCTCAGAGTCACTTTGTTCCCTAAGGAATATAAGGAAAGGGGTGAGAAGAATGGCTAAGAACAGAGATTAATTGAAGACCTCAGTAGAAAAAAACTGTGCCAATCAAATACACCACCTACCCTCCTCCTCCAACTATACCCACAAAGCATACAAGGAGCCTAATATTTACCCCCAGCTAAAAACAGTAAGAGTATAATTCTTCTTTGCAGCAAAGATGGCCATCTGTTGACCAAAATTCATACAACTCCTCCTACAGTATAAAGTTGTCCCTAAGAAGTAACTGCTTAGCCAAAAATAGCATCTCTCAAACCTTCATGCAAGTAGGTAGGTACATGTGACTAGTTTTAGCTGATAAGGAGAAATAATGCCATTTATTTACCAAGGCAATCAAGTGCCTTCTCCATTCTTTGCCCCTTCTAGTAGGAGAAGAGAATCACAAGGCATTTTAAAGATCACAGAACCTCAAGACAGAAGGAATTCTCAGCAGGCAGAGAAAAGCTGCCTGCTGAAAGGAAGGTCCTCGCTGAACCATTAAACAAGTAAAAAACTATTTTATTAAAAATGGAAATTTTCAGGTTTATTTGTTTCAGCAACTTGTACCTTATTAATTAGAGTCCTTCTCTTAAAAGGAAAAAAGAGAGGGAGGAAAAAACATCTTCATAAAAATTAACTTTACACTATGGTTTTTAGTGACTCAGAGACAGGCGTTCCTCTTTGTGGCATTTGGAAGACCAGCAGCCTCACAGCTTTCTGTCCACCAACACTGAAGGAAAGACTGCCAACTGGCTTGGTCCACCATACATACATATTAAGATGATAAACTAGGCAAATGGAATAGGAGTGATATGAATAATCAGGACCAAGAGGTCAGATACGGTAGACTGAATTGTTCTTGTACCTTATCCTGTAAGGTTATAGGCAACTAGCTCATGTTCTCCGTATTCTGTCTTGAAATTTCCTTGTCCAATACTAACTTCATTAGTTACATCTGCTGTCTTCTATCTTACTACAGACAACAGTTTTATCAAATTTTTTACTACTACATAATACAGTTTACAATTTTTTCCAGCCTTCTGTAATAGTTTTCTTGTTGACCACCCAGTCCCAAAACAAATGACACATATTTTAAATTTCTGTTACAGCAACACTCTACTTCTAGGTACCCATTTTTATATCAATCAGTTTTTTATGCAAAATAAGCAAGCACAAAATCTCAGTAGCATACATAAAATAACCATATATTTCTCACTTAGAAATAAATTCTTTAGGTGAATTGAGGAAGCTCTGTTTCACACTGTAGGTCAAGTTGACATCTTCTCCATGTCTCTCCATCAAGGGCTCAATGGGGGCCAAAAAATGACTGGGACATGTTTTATTATACAAAGGCTGGAAACTCCCTGGGTGACAAATTAGAAACATTTAATGCCTCTTTTTTTTTTTTTTTTAAGATTTTATTTATTTATTTGACAGACAGAGATCACAACTAGGCTGAGAGGCAGGCAGAGAGAGAGAGAGAGAGAGAGAGGAGGAAGCAGGCTCCCTGCTGAGCAGAATGCCCGATGCAGGGCTTGATCCCAGGACCCTGGGATCATGACCCGAGCCGAAGGCAGAGGCGCCCCCATTTAATGCCTCTTAAGGCCTACACTGGTACAAAGTCACTTCCTACATTCTCTTAGCCAAACAAGCTGTGAGACCAAGCCTAAAATCATTAATGGGGGAGAGGAGAAATTATACTCTTCCCTTGACAGTGGATGAAAGAGAAGTAAGTACGTGCTGAACAGTTATCTAATCTGCCATAATCTACCCTCCTGTACACAAAAGAATGTGACACTGTGCAGCAAAAACTGATTAATCTAAGAACCAAGAGAAAAACTAAAGTCATAATTAATTATCAAATATTAGTCAAAAGATTGGGAAAAATGGAGGAGTAATTAATTGAACTAAGTCTTCATCTTTTATAAGAAGAAGTAGACAGATGATGTTTAATCAATCAAGGAATGCAGGAAAAGCATGTCACTTGAAGTTACCTGAAGAACAAAACACCCAAATAGTTCAAAACGTTTGTTTCTGGGAGTAGGCCTGACAGCGGCAGGCAAGGAATGAGAAACTGTTTCTCATCAGAAGTATTTTTTTTAATTTTTTTTAATTTATTTATTTGTCAGAGAGAAAGAGAGAGAGCGCGCGCGCACAGGCAGACAGAGTGGCAGGCAGAGGCAGAGAGAGGGAGAAGCAGGCTCCCTGCCAAGCAAGGAGCCCGATGTGGGACTCGATCCCAGGACGCTGGGATCATGACATGAGCTGAAGGCAGCTGCTTAACCAACTGAGCCACCCAGGCGTCCCTCATCAGAAATATTTTGTTGTTGTTGTTACCATGTTCATGCATTACCTCAGTTAAACAAAATAAATAAATAAATAAATAAATAATTTATGAACTTTCTACTAGAAACTTCTTTCATAAAGACTAGATTTTAGAAATGTTAAAATCTTCCTGTATATAAAGTAAATATCATGAAAGAAACTGTATCCTTCAAGAGAATGGAAAATTTATTGTATTTTCTTTGTGGTATAAAAGTATGAGTTTCCCTTACCCCACTGCTCCCCTACTAATATTCAATATAAGTAGTAGTTCATATTCCTAAAGAATCCAGTTAAGAGCCAACAAATTTTTATATTGAAAAATTTATCTGATATCACTGTGGCTTTTAAAAATTCTTGTTTTTTTTTAAAGATTTATTTATTTATTTGACAGAGAGAGAAAGAGATCACAAGTAGGCAGAGAGGCAGGCAGAGAGAGAGGAGGAAGCAGGCTCCCTGCCAAGCAGAGAGCCTGATGCAGGGCTCGACCCCAGGACCCTGAGATCATGACCTGAGTCGAAGGCAGAGGCTTTAACCCACTGAGCCACCCAGGCTCCCCTAAAAATTCTTAATTTGAGAAAAGTTACTTATAAAATTTAATACTTACAGGATATGCCACTACTCACAATATAAGGAATTGGCACAAATACAATCCACTGAAGAATGTATTATACAAATAACAAAAGGAAAGCAGAAAACAAGCACTAATATATTGTATCATTTAAACAATAATTAACTCATAATGGGGACAGAAAATATAGGTCATTCAGGTCAAGAACTGCAGCCATGACAGACATCACATTCAAACATGGCACTCTTCCCAGTAGAACAAGAGAACAATCTCAAAATCCAAAATCCTCAACATAGTACTCCTCAGCCTCCAAAACTGATTACAGTCAGCGTGGCAAGTGAAACCCCTTTGCCCTGGAGCAAAGTAACACTCCAATTAATGTTACTGTATGAAAATATTCACTTCATTTCTCCTTTTCAGCACCTAATAGGCTTAAGAGATTTTCCCAAAGGATTAAATACTAAATTCTGCAATGAGAATATTGCAGTAACTAACCATGAAGTATACAGATCTTCATGACAAAGTCTTACAGCTATTCAATCTGGAATGACCTGGAAAAGTCTAGTGGGTATTCCAGCACTAAGGAAAACCAAAGAAACTATTTGAAGACTAGTCAATAACTATCTAAAAGGTCAGTTATCAACATAGGACACTTTTGTTCAATACAGAGTACAAGGCACCTCTGCATAAAAAGTCACTGAGCCATGGTACCCACTCTACTGGACAGATTTCAGAGTGGTTGCTGGCCCACACCCTGTTCTGAAGAAAGCTTCCCCTATTCATCCGTAATCCCCATATCCATCTGTAGAAAGAATCAGCACATTACTCCATCCTCCTAAAATTCAGCTAATTGGACTAGGGCAATGTGAAAATTAATTAACGGAAACCTCACTAAAATAGAGTCAGAGGTTCCAAAAAGGAGTTCTCATGCCCTAACACTCATAATCAATTGCAAATCCAACAGGTAGAGATGGACCCCACAGGTGGATACTACTCCACTGCCCTAGCAAGAGTTTGAAGAAAGCCTTTCCTCCTCCACTGGTAACAGTCCAGTCAGTGAGAGACAGTTACAGCTTAGCCTATGAAAAGCCACTATACTTCAAACTCCCAGGTTACCACTTTTGGTTTTAAGAGTGGACTTTTTGTTTTAACAGTCTTCCCATCTTCCCCCTTTCGTCTATAGAAGAGCGTTCCTCTCCTTTTTCAGGTCCTGCCAATACAGTTTTGCCATAATTTGCTTGTCCGAGGTTGTAATTCTCTGCTAATCCTGAATAAACCTATTGTTTGCTCATAAAATAACTGGCAATTTTATTTTTAAGGTTAACAGCAGGAACACTTTGCTTTAATCAATAACAATGCCACCAACTTTTTTAGTATTCTAGACCCAGATAACCCAAAGTCTCTCAAGAATTTCAGGTGGAGACAAAGGACATATTTGCAAATGAAAGTGGATACTTGAGATAGAAGACCTTGTAGACCGGAAAGAGCCAGCAGTTTGGGGCCCTGGGCAAAAGAAAAAGCAAAGAAACCCTTCTGAAAAAAGACTACTGAACTCGGGGATGAAGAAAGTAAGCTTAGTTCCTGTTTTTATTTCCCTGAGTCCCTGGGAGGCTCAGATATGCTCTGATATGTGTTTATGGATGTCCTCTAAACTCCCTATAGTTTCCATGAGAAAAGAAAGGAAAGAGAGAAAGAAAGAAAGAAAGAGTTCCCTGATTAAACTACTTAAGCAACCAAAGGAATCCAATTAAGATGATTAATTAGAGACAGTGCCCCTTGAGTAAAAGTCCTATGTACCCCATTGTGGGATACTACAACGTAAGCTGTACAACTCCAACTAAAACCATTAATATCAAACAGTTACCGATTTTAACGAGAAGCCAAGGAACTCTACTGGTTGAATCTACTGCATCAAAAACAGCAATACTTAGTTTTTAATAAATTTTTAGCAATACACGGTACCTCTGAAAACACCCATCCTGCTCTTGAATAAAGGCAAGAAATCAGTAATGCTATAAAATAAACATGCTAAACCTTTTTTTTTTTCCTTTAAATTCTAAAAGGTATGAATGGGGGGAAAAAACAGCTCTGGAAGTGGACCTAAAAGCACAGGAATTACCTAGTAGGCCTGCTATTAGAAGACAAAGTGGCTCCGGCCCACATGTATGAGAGCTCTTAGGTAAAGAAGTTGTAACCTGGTATCCTACAGGAAATCTGGTTTGGTTTAGTCCACAGAATGTTTCTAATGAGCTAGCAATCAGGACATTTCATCTTTTAAAAAAATTAGTATTTTAGTGTCTTCTGAAAATCTAGAAACTTTCAACTTTCCCAGTGGGGGAAGTAACCTCTGGTAAGTTCCAGTCCTCCTCACTCACTATCACATGGCTCAGGACCCAATTCTTCTCTCAATGCCTCTGTCTCATTTAGAATATGACCTATCAATTCTTGCTTTATGGATACAGATCTTCCAATTCAAAAACCTGTACAACAAATTTGTGAGTGGCTCAGTTAGAGTAAGTTCTGCTATCAGCAACATGGTGTACCTAGAGGGGGAAAAAACTGATCCTTTGTCCTGCAGGCAACTCACCAGGGCAGAATTTCCCTACCCTAAAGATAAATTCCCTTCAATCCTTCATTTCTTTTTGCTGTAATATGACCTCACTAGGAACCATTCCAATCCAGCAGACAAGGATGGAAAGAAAGAAGTCAGGTTCCCAATTCTATTTCCCCAGGAGGCTCCTGTGCCTCTAAGTAAATTTATGGACGCATGCTAAGAGATAAATGGAAGGAAGTTATGTCATCTCTATTTGCCAACAGTATCTGAAACCCAAACCTTGTTCAGAAAAAAACCATTTTTTTTCAAAAGATGTCTCCATCTAGGCAGTTTGCACATTCACTGATAGTCTTGAGCATCTTTTCATGATGTAGCTAAAATAAAATCTGTCGTGTTTTTTTTCTGTTATAATACTGCAAATGATTCAGCATAAAAAACATTATATATTTTTAACTATTGTTTGACAACTTGCCAAACAATGGAAAAAAGGCTACAATACAAATATATTTAATATCCTAATAACCTAACAGAAGAAGCACTCAGTGAGGCATGTTAGAAAAGAATATAAGAATACTAAATGTTCCATTTCTCTCTAAAAAAATACATTAATACAAATTAAGATAACTTGAATAAAACTTGATGAAACTTGAATCAATCATAATAAACATAGTAAGAAAAATGGAACAAACACTTGACCAACAACAGATCAAACCACATCAACCCACCAGGGCACGTATCTATCTTGATGTTATAGTCTTATCCACCATTTGTTGCCTGGGTTTCAGATCCAAATAAGTATGGGTAGTTGCTATAGTGACAATATGCCACTTTTGGAACCAGGAGCTTAGTACTACTGAGTATTTATGAGCTTTATAACGTCAGTACTTCCTCCCACACTTTGAATCTGAATTCAGACATTATAACTTCACAAAATGCAATTTCATTCTGCTGTTTAGAAGTCAATTTTGTTGGTTTATCAAAAAGTTTATACTTTAGTATACATAAATGTCAAGAAAAATACTCTAACTTGTTAAATTAACATACTAAGAATATACATTCCCAATAAATATTTGATTAATGTTAAAGACATTGGCTTAATAAAATAAACAAATTGTATACCATCACTGGAACTTACCGTTTTATTATGGTAACTAGGCAAGAACCATATCTTATTAATTCATGTCTTAGCTTATTTTCATTAATAATAGTATTACTACCATTCTTCATTTAACATGAAAGTAAAAATAATTTTTAAAAAATGAAAAGCTTTTCAGGGCACCTGGGTGGCTCAGTGGGTTAAAGCCTCTGCCTTGGCTCAGATCATGATCCCAGGGTCCTGGGTCAAGCCCCTTATTGGGCTCTTGGCTCAGCAGGGAGCCTGCTTCCCTTCCTCTCTCTCTGCCTCTCTGCCTACCTGTGATCTCTGTCAAATAAATAAATAAAATCGTTAAAAAATAATAATTAATAAATAAATAAATAAAAAATGAAAAGCTTTGGAGCACCTGGGTGGCTCAGTGGGTTGGGCCTCTGCCTTCGGCTCAAGTCATGATCTCAGGGTTCTGGGATGGAGCCCTGCATAGGGCTCGCTGCTCAGTGGGGAGCCTGCTTCCCCCCCTCTCACTACCTGCCTCTCTTCCCACTTGTGATCTCTGTCAAATAAATAAATACAATCTTTAAGAAAAAAAAAATGAAAAGCTTTTATTTTACAGCAGATTGATATATTTGTATTTCCTTTAGGAACAATTTCTAATAATTAAAAACTAAGTATCAATGGTATCCGAGAAAAATGCAGTTTCTAGCAAAATGCTAAGAATAAGGAAAAATAATCTCAATCAGAGGATATCTCAAGATCATCAAAAAGTCAGAGCCCAGAACCCCTCATACATTGCTTCTGGGAAGAAAAATGCTACATCCACTTTGGAAAACAGTTTGACAGTGTCTCAGAAAGTTTTACATAGGACTACCATACAACCTACCATGCACTTTCCTAGATATCTAACCCAAGAGAAATGACAACACATGTCCACAAAAGATGTTCAGAGAAATGTTATTCATAACAGCCAAAACTGGGAACTAAATGTCCATAGCCTGGATGGTTCAGTTGGTTAAGCAGCTGCCTTCGGCTCAGGTCATGATCCCAGCTTCGGCTCAGGTCATGATCCCAGCGTCCTGGGATGGAGTCCCGCATTGGGCTCCTTGCTCAGCAGGGAGCCTGCTTCTCCCTCTACCTCTGCTTGCCACTCTGTCTGCCTGTGCTCACTCTCTCTGACAAATGAAATAAAAACAAAAAAAAGGGGGGGGGATACTATTCAGCAATAAAAAAGAGTGAATTAACTACACATGCTACATCATGAATGATCCTTAAAAACATTATGCTAAGTGAAAGACACAAATCATATATTGTATGATTCTATAATATGAAATGTTCAGAAAAGGCAAATCTATAGAGACAGAAAGTGCATTTGTAGCTGTCTGAGGGTAAGAGTGGGAATTAGCTATAAATGGGCACGAGGTATCTTATTAAAGGGATGGAAATGTTCTAAAACTGACTTGCAGTGATGGCTGCACCATTTGTTAAAATTACTAAAAATCACTAACTTGTATACTTCAAATGGGTGAATTTTATGATATATAAAATATGTCTAAATAAGTTTAGTCTTCTTTTTAAGTCAGAGAATATCAGAGCTGCAGGGAACCTTATCCAAACTCTCTACAGAGATGGAGAAAATAAGGCCCAAAGAGGTTAAGCAAACTGTTTAAATGTCACCTAGCTAGATCATAGCAAAACCAAAAAATGATAAAAATCTAGCCTCACTCTCCAACCCAGTCCAGTGTAACATCTATTAAAAATGCTAAAGGAGTTTTATTATAATAATAATAATCACATATAATTATTTGAAAGGCACTCTAAAAGCATCAAATTTGTGAATCAAAAATAACTAGGGGCACTTGGGTAGATCAGTGGACTAAGCTTCTGACTCGATGTTGGCTCAGGTCCTGATGTCAGGGTTGAAATCAAGCCTCACGATGAGCTCACATGAGCTAGCTACTCCATGAGCTAGCATGGAATGGAGTCTGCTTGAGACTCTTTCCCTATCCTTCAGCCCCTCCCCCTGCTCACATTGTCTCTCTTTAAATAAGTAAATATTTTAAAAAATAAATAGCCAATTAAAATATACCAAAAATCAATGAGTATACGATATTCAAAAAAAATAAAAGCTAGAAAAACTCATTTGTGCTCCTTGAGGTCCTAAAACTTACTTTCAAAATTAGTAATAAAAGAAAAAGAACTAAGCATTTTTTTTCTAATTCTCCAACAGAAGCTGTATTTTGGAGTAACTAAATGTTGCCAGTTTATAAAAGAAAGGTTCTACTATTCAGAAGAATGCAAATTAATAAAGATAGATGAAATTAAAGAATTAGAAACTACCATTCTGCAACCCATAATAAAATTGTGATTTAGGAAAGAATTATCAATTATTATTAAGGGCATTAAGTGAATGGTTGATGGGAGAGTTAGACATTTTTAGGAAGCCAAATAACACCTTAGAGATTAGTTTTAATGAGAAAAACAAAACATAAATTTAGGAGGGAGCTCAAGATGTCACCAACTTAATCAAACTTGTACCATTAATGTTCAGGTTTATTAGAAATTCAAGGACTAGAGAGGTAAGCTAAACACCAAGAGAAAATAGTCAAACAATTATAAAAGAGAAGATATTTGGGGCACCTGGGTGGCTCAGTGGGTTAAAGCCTTTGCCTTCAGCTCAGGTCATGATCCCAGGGTCCTGGGATCCAGCCCCATATCTGGCTCTCTGCTCAGCGGGGGGCCTGCTTCCTCCCCTCTCTCTGCCTGCCTCTCTGCCTACTTGTGATCTCTGTCTGTCAAATAAATAAATAAAATCTTTCAAAAAAAGAGAGAGAGAAGATATTTTATGGGATAGTAAGTCTCCTCTCTTCAGCTAATCAGAGAGGAAAAAAAATGTGCTGGGGGATCACTATTCTAGACTAAGAGACTTGAAATACATAAAAACAAATGTGGTCTTTAACTGGATTCTTGTTTGGATAAAACAGCTGTGAAGATCATTTGGGAGATAAATGGATAAATATGAAGACTTATAATATTAGATGTTAGAATACTAGATAACATTAAGGGCTTACTTAAAGTGTGATAATATTTTTGTTATATAGTTAAGTCCGGTTTTATGGAGATGCATACTGATGGTCTTAGTATATCTAGAGGTCTATGGTTCATTTCAAAATACTTCAGTGAGTTTAAGAAATAAAAAAATTAAAATCCAAATCTCAAATTCCTAAATTCACTGCTGCTTCCATAAGTGCTCATTATTCATAAGGTATAATAATTACACAGAACACCCGCAGGCAGAGGTTCAGAGAACTGACCTACCATGAATGATGGCTTTTTTTTTTTTTCTCACAGGTACTTAGCTGATGAGAACTTACAGGTAACAACACAATATCGTTTGGTACATGCACACAGGCACCAAAAGCCATCTTAAGCAGCATGAATGGAGTTTCACCCCCAAAGAGCTAAAAATATCTAGAACAGCTTCTTGATGTTTACTAAAAGAACAAGGCTTTTCCAAGATCATTGTGAAGGTTCTGAAGTGGCAGCCTCACTAAAGCAATCCTCAAATATTACATAAAAATCACTTATTCCTTTCTGACTTCACCGTCCTTTACAATCAGTTAACTACTTTCCAAATTGTGATCAAGTTAAGGGACACTGTTTTAAAAATCCTTCTCTGAAATCACGGGCGCCAAACTAAGAAAACCTATACCATAACCATCAGCTTCTTTTCAACTAGTGCCTTTAAATCTCAGAACCGGGCACTCAGAGCCTCCCTCAAATCCCAGAGAAGAGGTTGATAGCCGAAGATAGAACTCATTTGCCTTTACTTCCCTCTCTCCCTCAAAATCCAAAGGGTGGCGCCGTCCTCACTCCTTCCCCACAGACCAGGTGCGCGCAGAGGTCATTCGCACGAGCGGACCAGTGAGGATGGTCAGCCTGCGGCCTCGGTCTGTGCTCTCGGCCGCCCAGCGCCGCGCTTCTCATTTCCCCACACAGCCGGTCAGAGTTAGTCCGCCCGCTCCCTCTCTTTAGTGGTGCTCTCTCTCATAAACTCTTAACAGTACTCCGGCCGGGTGGGTCCGCTCAGAAACACCGCGCACGCCGACACTTTGGCTCTGAGTCCTCCGCCCAGCAACTGAGAAACTTCGAGACCCCTCGCACTGACCCGAGTTCAGCCACTGCCACCGCCTGAACGTTTAAATTAACTAACTGACTTACACACTCGAAGGGACTCAGCCGCCACTAAGGGATGGGATGAGCCGCCTAGCGCCGGCACCAACCGCACTTCCCGCCCCGCCCCGCCGGCCTGCGTGCGTCCAAAGTCACGTGCCGCGTCTCCCTTCCCTACCGGCAACCAGGCACTCCTCTCTTCCGGAAGTCGCACTCCTCCTCGCAGGGCTCCTCCCACCGCCGGTGACGTCAAACTCAGCTTCTACCACTGCTCTGCCTCCGCCTCCAAGCGCGGGGAGGTCTGCCGTTTCTTTACGATAAGTTCTGCCACTTTCTGGGCTCTAAACATAATAAGCGAGGGTTTTGAAGTTACTGAGTTTGTAGGCCTTGGACTCGCTTGAGTACAGTTTAGGGTGCCAGAATCTGGCTATCTGGAAGCTACCCTATCAGAGACCATCCCCCCTCTTGACAACTTCTGCTGCGCTTGGTTCCGCCAAGACCCACGACGGTTCCGCCCCCTTCTTCCTTGTCATTGATGTTGTTGTTCTTGTCAGTGCCGCAGCCCCGACCGCCGGGAGCTCGAACCCGAGCCGGGGCCGCCCGGGTGGCGCGGTGGCGGCGGCAGCGGCTGCGGCGGCAGCAGCTGCGACGGCTGCGGGGGCTGCTCCGGGGACTGCGGGGGCGGTCGGGGGCTGGCAGCCGGCGGCGGGGCCGGATGGCTCTGTGCGGGCAGGCGGCAGGCGCCGCGTCGCTGCCCAGCGAGCTGATCGTGCACATTTTCTCCTTCCTGCCCGCGCCCGACCGGCTGCGGGCCTCAGCTTCCTGCTCGCACTGGCGGGAGTGCCTCTTCTACCCTGCTCTCTGGCCCCAGCTTCGCATCTGTCTCCGCGTCTCCCCTACTGAGCAGCCTCGGCTCGAATTCCTCATGCGTAAGTGCGGCTGGTTCGTGCGAGAGCTGCGTGTTGAGTTCGCGGCTGAGAATTACCTGAGCGGTGGCGGCGGCCCGGGCGACGGAGGCGGCGCGGATCCCGGGACTGGCGGGGAAGAAGTCGAGGCCCTGCAGCTCTCAGCCCGTTGGCTGGAAGTGCTGCGCACCTACTTAGAGCTGGTGCTGTGTGTGCTGGTCAGCATCCGGAACAACAGGTAGGCTTATCATGGACCTTCCATCCATCCTCCTTTCCCCTGTCCCCTTCTTCCGGGCCCTCTTATCGCTTCCTACCTCGCACCCCGAAATAGATTCAGTGCGGATACGCCCGGCCGGATTTAGCGTTGCTTTCTTAAGTGACTGCGGGTGTCAGCTCCAACCCGGCGATTTCCTTGAGGTGGGAGGGCATAACGGGACTCATAATACTTTATAATCAGTGATGGACTTGGTGTTTGTCAGACACCACTCCTGGTGCCTTTCAAGCACTGTCTCGTTCATCCTCCCTGTGGCCATGGGATGGAGCTGACAGGCGCCGTCATTCTTCATCTTACAGATGAGAGAGCTGAAGCTTGGGGCGGGAGAGGGTGGGGCGGGGGTTGAGCCCTGAGAGTATTGAGAGAAACAAAATATAACCTGGTTTTACTGACTGAACCTGTCCACTCAGAATAGTTCGTGATGGGGGGAAGAAGTAGGTATGCTACTAGTGTTTCATAGTTAAAAGACTCTCCCTAAAAGAAATCTTTGACAGCCATTTTCTTCCCAGGAATAGTTTTCATTAACTGGGCCAGGCACAAAGAGGAGGAGGAGTGTTTGTTAAAGAGATGGGGGAAGAGCCTGGTCATCGGGGTTGAAAGTCCCTCCCCTTGCACCTCCAGACTCAACTTGTCTCCAGTGATTCACCTAAAAGTAGCACAGTACAGCTTAGTGTTTGTGTGTGCTGGGGGAACTGCCCAGTGTCTGCAAAGAGTAAGCACTTTAACTGTCCTGGTTTTGCATCAGGACTTTATTGTAATTCTGGGACTAACGTCCTATGTTCTGACCTGTTATCTTTATCAATATTGTCCTTCATTTGTCATCCTCTCCAATATCCTATTAATTTAATTTTTTTGTATCTGGATGTTCTAACTAGCCTTACAATTGAACTGTTCGTAGGGGAAAGGTTCTAAAAGGAGCAGCTTTTAATAGTAGTTATTATTATATAGTAATAATAGTTGAGCAATTTACAAGTACACTATCTTATTTGATCCTTTTAGTGACTCAGTGAGTTGGGCAAGTCAGCTATTATCCCTATTTTATAGAAAGGAAACTGACACTTAACAGGGTCAAGTGATGTACACATTGTTATACAGCATCATTTTTGTACAAGAGCAGTGTTCTTCCTTTTGCAATAAATACATTGTGTTGAACATCATGCATTATATTGAACAGGATTTAGAGAAGGTACTGATTTAATATAAATTCTGTTTCTGAATCAAAAGAGTGAGAGGTAAGTAGGCATGTAGCTCCAAGCTGTACCTGGAGCACAGCTCCATCGTTCCAGTGGCCTGTGTATTTCCCCAGCTTTTCACACCAAGCCGTTCCATTTTCTTACTTTGCTTGTATGTAGCAAGAGAGGAGGTTTGAAGCTGTAAATTGGAGACTCTCAGAGTTGAAAATATGACTAGAGGACCAAATGACCCAGAGTTTAAAAGATAAAGAGTCACTAGGCCCTTAAACTACTGATGACCAAGAGTGGGAGTGAATTCAGTGAGTACTAATTAGATTTTTCTGTTCTGAGATCAGATGGTCCCTCTGAGCAACCATCCAAAAAAAAAAAAAAAAAAAAAGAGCATGACTTTGGTCCAAGTATGAACAAGCCTTATAGAGTGCCAAGTTCCTTGTATGTGTTTTAATAACTGGTTGGTTGGTTGGATAGATAACGTTCTATAGGCAAAATAATGATATATCACCTCTTTCCTTTGTGTATAATTCTTCTCTTCCTCCTTTCCTTACCCCTACCACTTTTTTTTCAGCTTTATTGAGGTATAAATAACAAAAGTGTACCTACCACTTTTATTAGCATCCCAATCTACCTGTCTATAATGTCACCTTATGCTTGCCCATTTGGGTCAGCTATTACTTCCGTATAAATACAATACACTGTTATCTCTGATTTTAAGGTTTTCTTGTCTTTTATAGTAGAGGTGGTACTGTGTGTTGTGCTGCTTTGGTAGCACATTCATTGTGAGTGTGTGAAATTAAAGTGTAGTATTATTACATGTATTACCTGTACTAGAGATACTTAAAAGTGTTTTTAAAAATAGATTATGTGTTTGGAAATAAGTTAATTTAACCTTTATTTTTGAAAATGTCTTGAGATATTCTAATAATATTGAAAGTGCTACCATGAATATTAAAAACATAAGCGGGAGTAGTTTTCTTTCAATTTTAACAAATTTGAAATGTTTTAGATCAAGTGGTTTATTTGGTAATTTTGTTAAAGCCTATACCTATTACCTTCCATGAGCACTTAAACTATGGACTCAGGTTCAGTGAAGAAAAAAACAATTTCATTTAGTGTTTTTTGGGTTTTCCAAAACCATTAAATTTACTAATGAGAAAAATGAACATTAGATACTATTTTTTTACACTTCCAAGTTAAATTTACAATAATTTTAGTTTTTTTATGATTTCTGCCATTATTTCTAACTACTAAGAAGGGTATGAGACCTAACAGTTCATAAGCCTGATGCTTCCAGGCTTTGTAGTAATTTCCTTTATATAATCTATACGACTCAAGACTGTTACTTTGTTGTGTTCCAAATATTTTCATGTCCCCCAGGAAAAAAAACTAAAATTATAACCTTGGATTGTGGGAACTTTTCAATGGTACTCTTCCAAGAGAATAATCTTTAGTTTTTGCTTGATTCCTGGGTTTCATATGCACATGTACTCTCAGAATGACTGTAGCTTCTTTACAGATATGTTAGATGTTAGGAACAACTGATGAAGATCAAAGAGGTGCAGAAATGCCTCTCAAAGGACAAAACACAGTCCTCTGGGTTTCAGAGTTTCCTTCCTTAACAGAAGGCTACAATATCTGCCAGTATTATAAGCAACAGAAAGTAAAAACTGAAATGCAATAGATATTTCTCATTCAACTGTATTATAAGTTAAATAGGCTGAATTTCTTCCGCAGTTGTTCCATAAGAAGTTGTCCTTTTTTTTTTTTAAGATTTTATTTATTTATTTGTTAGGGAGAGAGAGAGAGAGAGAGAGAGAGTGAGCGAGCACAGGCAGACAGAGTGGCAGGCAGAGGCAGAGGGAGAAGCAGGCTCCCCGCTGAGCAAGGAGCCCAATGTGGGACTCGATCCCAGGACGCTGGGATCATGACCTGAGCCGAAGGCAGCTGCTTAACCAACTGAGCCACCCAGGCGTCCCAAGAAGTTGTTCTTAAAAGTTCAAAACAACACATGTAAATATTCATTTTTAGGATTTAATTTGGTTGTTGAGTACTGCCTGTTGAAATGCTGTATTTGACTAAAGAAAAATGAATTTGTGGATTATAAGATTTATGATAATAGTTAATAGACTCAATCACTAAAAATACTTTTTTTTTTCAAAGATTTTATATATTTATTTGTCAGAGAAATAAAGAACGAGCAGGGAGAGTGGCAGGCAGAGGGAAAAGCAGGCTCCCCACTGAGCAAGGAACCCAATGTGGGACTCAATCCCAGGACCCTGGGATCATGACCTGAGTCAAAACAGACCCTTAATGGACTGAGCCCCCAGGCGTCCCTTAAAATACTTATTTTTAAACAGCAGACATAGGTACATTGTCATCATCCAGTTTATGCTTTTCTGGACTGTGTAAGTATTTTTACATTGAGCTTTATTGGATGAAATTCTAATTTGGGGGCTGTATTTTTTTTTTTTTAAGATTTTATTTGGCAGAGGGAGACACAGCGAGAAAGGGAACACAAGCAGTAGGAGAAGGAGAGGGAGAATGAGGCTTCCCGCTGAGCAGGGAGCCCAATGCAGGGCTCAATCCCAGGACCCTGGAATCATGACCTGAACTGAAGGCAAACGCTTAACTCACTGAACCACCTCGGCACCCTGGGGGCTGTATTTTTATTAAAGAAGAATACTGCAATAGGCCAGAGAGATTTTGTACAAGGGAGATTTTCTTGTTAAAAATCTGGGCTACAGCTCCCAGCTACATATATTTACATTGACTATTTCGTGGCTTTGCCTGCTTACATAACCTCTCAGTAGTTTAAGTTATATTAGTAATTCTTAGATTTTGCTCATTGATTGGCACGTGCAATGAAGAAAAGTCTTACCTTTGTATTATTTTCTCCACATCAATCTACCAAGATCCAAAAACAGATAAGGCCATTTAAAAACGCATCTTAGGGACACCTGGGTGGCTCAGTTGGTTGGGCGGCTGCCTTCGGCTCAGGTCATGATCCCAGCGTCCTGGGATCGAGTCCCACATTGGGCTCCTTGCTCGGCAGGGAGCCTGCTTCTCCCTCTGCCTCTGCCTGCCACTCTGTCTGCCTGTGCTCGCTCGCTCTCTCTCTCTCCCTCTCTCTGATAAATAAATAAAAAAATAAAAATTTAAAAAAAAAAAACGCATCTTAAAATAGATTAAAAATTCTTTGGACTTTTCATATTATTATCTAAGATGGTAGGAAGTGCCTGGAAGGTGTTGTATTCAACAACCCGCAGCCTTATTTTTCTTGAAATATTTTCCTCTCTCGGAGCACCTGGGTGGCTCAGTGGGTTAAAGCCTCTGCCTTCAGCTCAGGTCATGATCCCAGGGTCCTGGGATGGAGCGCCGCATCCAGCTGTCTGCTCAGTGGGGAGCCTGCTTCCTCCTCTCTCTCTGCCTGCTTCTCTGCCTACTTGTTATCTCTGTCTGTCAAATAAATAAATAAAATCTTTAAGAAAAAGAAAAGAAATAGCTTCCTCTCTCATAATGTAGTCAGTATATGTAATAATAGCATCTTTTGAGAGCTTTCATTATTTGTGTAAAAAGCCCATTTGCAGAATAAATATTAAAATATATTTGGGCCCTGGGGCATGTGGGTGGCTCAGTTGGTTAAGCGGCTGCCTTCGACTCAGGTCATGATCTCAGGGTCCTGGGATCAAGCCCCACATCAGGCTCCCTGCTGAACAGGTACTCTGCTTTTCTCTCTCCCTCTGCCCCTCTCTCTGTTCATGTGCACTCTGTCTCTCTCAAATAATAAAATCTTTAAAAAAAATAAAAAATATCTACCGGGACTCTGACCAGTGTATACTCTCCAAGAGGTGATTGCCCATAGAGAAGAAAGGTGAGATAATGCATATCCAACAGACTCCTTACCTTAAATCTGACAATACAAAGTGGTTCCATAGGCCATTGAGAAAGGAGGAGATCCTAACCTGTTAAAGAAACTAACCTCCTGGGAGGGCTGCTGAGAAGAATTAGGGTTCTCTGTAGTCCATAGGTACATTCTTACAATGACTAAGAACTGATAGATGGAGAATATGAAATAAAACTCAGCAAAATATTGGTAAAGTAAAATGTTATTTTTTCTGTGTTAAATGAAGCTGTGAAGTAGCTTTTGAATGAAGTTATTAAATTATTTCCATTTTACTATGCTAGTTCTAAGGCAGCCTTGAAAGAGCTCACCCAACTCGATTGATTTACTTAGGGCCTAAAATGATAGTTATTAAAAAAAATCTGGTTTTTTTTCCTCCAAATACTAAGAGCCTACTATCTGCCAAACAGTGAAGACAAACTTCCCATTCTCATGGAGTTAGCCTTCTGGAGGGGAAGGAAACAAGTAAATAAATGAAAGAAAGATTATTTCAGTTATGAAATAAAAGAGGGCTATGTAATAGTGACTAGGTGGCAACATTAGAGTAGCAAGGGAAAACATGTATGAAAAGGACACTTGAGCTGCAATGTGAATGATACAAGTCACCCACCTAAAGATCTGAGCAAATAGCATTTTAAGCAGGAAAACAAAACAAAACACTAAGCACCAAGGCCTTGGGCCAGACAAATTTTTGCCCCATTGGAGCAGTAGGAAAGAAAGTATGGCAGGACCATGAGAATGAAAGTGGGAGGGGTGTCATGATGCTTTCTGAAATGTAGAAGGGGGAAGGAATGGGATTAGTTATGTGGGCTTATGGAATGAAGTTTAAGCTATGTTCTAAGAATAAAAGAAATCACTGAAAAATATTTAAGGGCAAGAGTAATCTAATTTGCATTTTAAGAAACTCACTGTGGTTGCTGTGTAAAAAAATGAATTATGAGGGAAGAACAGAGGACACAGGGAAATTTGGGAAACTCAATAATCTAGACAGAGATGATGGTAGTTTAAAGTATGGTGGAAACAATGGAGATGAAGAAAAAAAGTGGATAGACTCAGAATATATTTTGGAAGTAGAGACAAGAGAACTTGCTGCTTAGATGTAGAGAAAAGGGAAAATCAAATATTTTTTCTTACTACTCCATAAGAATCACTCAGTTTTCTTGCCATTAGTAATGTTAAGCATGTTCAATAAAAATCTTAAATGTCAGTCTTATTTAAATTTTTTTGTGTAATCTCTGGGATTGGAGAGGATAATGGTGTTTCTTAGAAGGTAATTGAGTAAATGAATTGTAAACCAAATGTTAGGAGATTGCTTTTAGTTACCAGATCCTAATAAAACTAATAAGGAATACTATGAGAAGCTGATGACTTATTTCTGATCCCAAAAATTGTGCTATACAGTTTGGTAGCCACTAGTCATCCATAGTTTTTGAATTTTTAATTTCTTAAATAAAATTAAAGATGTTAGTCACACTAGCCACATTTCAAGTACTCAATAGCCGAATGTGGCTAGTGGCTTCCGTTAATAAACAGCATGGAACAGAGTATTGCTGTCATGGCAGAGAGTTCTATTGGACAATATTTCTCTAAAGTGTTTGTTTTTATTTGTTTCATTTGGCTGTGGTAATTTGTTAGCATTTGTGAAAGTAAATATGTTATCAAAAGTGTTACATAGATGTAGACACACTTGGTATTGAACATGGACTGAGAATAGAATTTACCTGAATTTCTTGCAATGATGTAGATGATTTTAGCTTTTCTCAATTTAGAAAGTGAAAATGTTACATTTTATGAGCTCCCTTACAGTACTGGGGAAGGTTTTAACCTTTTTAGGAACATTCTTTTGAAGTACCAAGTTTTCATGTATGTACTTTTCCATAGGTAATTAGACTTGGCTGTTTTAACTTTAGTTCAGGATGGCTATGTTTTGCATTTTTCCACTGATACTACTTATTACATCAAAGAAATAATTTGGGGTCATCTGAAATATAAGGAAACATGCCAAAATTACTGCCACAGATAAAGTTCCCCAATTCTGAACCACAAAAGAGAGAACAAAGTCATTATGACCAAGATACCAAACTTTTGGGTCCCAGTTGTATTAAATAGTTCAGCAGAATCCCAGAAAAAGTTGAAAGGTCTTTAGCCTTCTGTAGTTAGAACTTAAAGCATATTTCTTAGGTTCATAGGTGGTTAGTATTTTTTCAAATAATTACCAATCTAACCCAAATAAGTAAAACCCAAATAAATAAAACAAATACTTTGTTTTATTGTGCTCTGCTTTAGTGCACTTGGCAAATAGGTTTATTTGCTAATTAACGTTTTGTGGCAACCCTGAATCGAGCAAGTCTGTCAACACCATTTTTCCAATAGTACTTGCTCACTTTGTATGTCTGTATTGTCTCATATTTTGGTAATTCCCACAGTATTTTAAACTTTTTCATTATTATTAGATTTGTTATGGTGATCTGCAGCCAGTGATCTTTGATGTTACTACTGTAATTATTTTGGGGTACCACAAACCATTTCCACATAGGATAGGAAATTTAATCAGTAAGTGTTGTGTTCTGACTGCTCCAATGACCAGCCATTCCTTCATTTCTTTCCTTCTCCTCGGGCCTCTCTTAATCTGAGATACAACAATATTGAATTTAGGACAGTTAATAACTTTGAAATGGTCTCAAGTGACAGGGAGAGTCACATGTCTCTCACTTTAAATCAGAAGCTAAACATGATGAACCTTGGTAAGGAAGGCATGTCAAAGGCCGAGACAGGCCGAAAGCTAGACCTCTTGTGCCAAATAGCCAAGTTGTGAATGCAAAAGAAATGTTCTCAAAGGAAATTAAAATTGCTGGGAACCTGGTGGCTCAGTCAGTTAAGCAGTTCCCTTTAGGTCATGGTCCAGGGGTCCTGGGATCAAGCTCCAGAGTCGGGCTCTCTGCTCAGTGGGGAGTCTGCTTCCACCTCTCCCTTAGCTCATTCTCTCTCTCTTTCTCTCTCTCTCTCAAAAAAATAAAATTAAATTAAAAAGTGCTACCCCAGAAAACACACAAATGATAACTGGAACAGCCTTATTACTAATATGGAGAAAGTTTTAGTGGTCTGGATAGAAGATCAAACCAGCCACAATATTCCATTAAGCCAAAGCCTAATCCAGAGCTAGGCCCTAACTCTCTTCAGTTCTGTGAAGACTGAAAGAGGTGAGAAAGCTACAGAAAAAAGTTTGAAGTTAGCAGAAGTTGGTTCATAAGGTTTAAGGAAAGAAATTATCTCCATAACATCAAGATACATGGTGAAGCAGCAGTTGCTGATGCAGAAGCAGTAGCAAAATATCCAGAAGATCTAGCTAAAATAATTAATGAAGATGGCTGAACAAAGCAACAGATTTTCAATATAGACAAAACAGCCTACTGTTGGAAGAAGATACTATCTAGGACTTTCAAAGCTAGGGAGGAGAAATCATTGCTTCACTTCAAAGCTACAAAAGACAGGTGGACTCTCTTATTAACAGCCAATGCAACTGGTGACTCTAAGTTGAAAACTGCTCAGGGGTGCCTGGGTGGCTCAGTCGTTCGTTATCTGCCTTTAGCTTGGGTCATGATTCCAGGGTCCTGGGATCAAGCCCTGCATTGGGCTCCCTGCTTGGGGGGGAGCCTGCTTCTCCCTCTCCCTCTCCCACTCCCCCTGCTTGTATTCCCTCTCCCGCTGTCTCTTACTGTGTCAAATAAATAAATCTTTAAAAAAAAAAAAGAGAGAGAGAGAGAAAGAAAACAGTGCTCTTTGACCATTCCCAAAATCATAGGGCCCTTAAGAATTAGATTAAATCTACTCTGCCTGTGCTCCATAAATGAAACAACAAAGCCTGGATGACAGCACTTCTGTTTACAGCATGGTAATATTTTGAATATTTTGAGCCCACTGTTTAGACCTACTGCTCAGAAAAAAAAAATCCTTTTAAAATATTGTAGCTTATGACAATGCACCTTTTCACCCAAGAGCTCTGATGGAGCTGTACAATGAAATCAATGTTGTTTTCATGACTGCTAGCGCAATATCCATTCTGTAGCCCGTGGATCAAAGAGCAATTTTGAGTTCTAAGTATTATTATTGAAGAATACATATTATAAGGCTATCGCTGTCATAAATCATGATTCCCCTGATAATGTGGGCAAAGTAAATTGAAAACTTTCTGGGAAAAAACACCATTCTAGGTGTCATTAAGAACAGTCATAATTCACTTGAAGAATTCAAAATACCAACACCAGAGAAGTTTGGAAGAAGATTCCAATCCTCCTGGATGATTTTAAGGGGTTCAGGATTTCAATGGAGGTAGTAACTGCAGAAGTGGTGGAAAAATAGCAAAAGAACTAGAAATAGAAGTGGAGCCTGAATATGTGACTGAATCACTGCAGTCTCGTGATAAAACTTTAATGAATGAGGAGGTGCTTCTTACAGATGGGCAAAGAGAGTAGTTTCTTGAAATAGAATCTATTTCTGGTGAAGACGCTGTGATGATTATTGAAATGACAACAAAGGATTTGGAATATTACATAAACTTAGTTGATAAAGCAGCAGGCTGGTTTGAGAGGATTGACTCCATTGTGGCTAAAATGCTATCAAACAGCCTTGCATGCTACAGAAAAATAATTTGTAAAAGGAAGAGTCAATTGATGTGGCAAACTTTATTGTCTTATTTTAAGAAACTGCCAAATCCACCCCATCTTTCAACAACCACAGTCCTGATCAGTCAGCAGCCATCAACATGGAGGTAAGACCCTCCACCAATTTAAAAAAAATAAAAAAGGTAAATGCTCAGTTGATGGGTTTTTAACAATAAAGTATTTTTTTTTTTAATTTATTTACTTGTCAGAGAGAGAGGAAGCACAGGCAGACAGAGTGGCAGGCAGAGGCAGAGGGAGAAGCAGGCTCCCTGCCGAGCAAGGAGCCCAATGTGGGACTCCATCCCAGGACGCTGGGATCATGACCCCAGCCAAAGGCAGCCGCTTAACCAACTGAGCCACCCAGGCGTCCCAACAATAAAGTATTTTTTAATTGAGTTATGTACACTTAGATGTGATGCTGTTGTACACTTGACAGACTACAATATAGTGTAAAACTAACTTGTATATGCACTGACTGGGAAACCAAAAAATTCATTTTGACTTGGCTTTATTATAATATTTGCTTTATTGTGGTGATCTAGAACAAGACCCAGAAAGTCTCAGAGGTATGCTTATATGTGTATAGGTTTTTATAAAAGGCTACCAAAAGTTGTGATGGTTGTTTAATTCACAGGGGAATTTTTATGCTAAAAAACAAAAAGATAACTCTTTTTAGTGGAATTTTAATATACATATTTAAGGTATACATGCTGCAAAACATACAACTTAAATATCTATGAAAATTATATATAGAAACTGTTGTTGAAAAGATAAGTGCACACAATCAGTTTGAGAAAAAGAAGGGAGGGACCAGCCTTCTGTGTCTCTCTGGAAAGTGATTCCTAGAGTAAGTAGCAGCTCTACTGTGAGACTTTGACCAGGGGCATGCTTAAGTAAAATAGCAGGAAATGCCTTGGGTTGTAGAACACTGCCTACCACATAAAGGGGAAGATGAAGTAGTAATCAGTAGCCCTTTATTAGGCTCTTGTAAGGACTTTTACTTTTACTTTGAGTGAGATGAGGAGCCATGAAAAAGTTTTGAACCAGGGAGTGACAGTTTCTAATATTTCAAAAGGAACATTCTAACAGAACAAACTGATGGTTTCCAGAGGGAAGGGGGTTGGAGGGATGGGCAAAATGGGTAAAGTGGAATAGGAGATATAGGCTTCCAGTTATGAAACAAATAAGTCATAATAATAGGCACAGCATAGGGAATATAGTCAATGATACTGCAATAGCATTGTGTGGTGACAGATGGTAGCTACACTTGCGGTGAGCATAGCATGATGTATAGGGAAGTTGAATCTATTTTGTACACTGGGAACTAATGTAACATTGTATGTCAATGGTACTAAAAGGATTAAAAAAAAAAAAAAAGGAACATTCCAGATGCTGTGTTGGGAATAGTTTGTAGGGAATAATTGTAGGACAAGGGAAGAAGCAATAGGCTGGGTCAGGAAGCCTTTGCAGTAATCCAGGCAAGGGATGATGGTGCTGTTGACCAGTATGGGAGCAGTGAAAGTGATGAATAGTCTGATTCTGTATTTTTATCTGGAGACCTTCTAGAAATAGAATGTAAGTATAAAAAATTAGACGTAATTATTTAACTGATATTACAATACCCTTTTAATTACTCCCTAAATATGTCTAAAAGTATTTTTCCATTGGCTATTTCTATTCATTTTGTTTTCCTTTTGTGTTAAAGATTTATACTTTTTTAAAAAAAGATTTTATTTATTTATTTGACAGAGAGAGAGCACAAGTAGGCAGAGAGGTAGGTAGAGGGAGAAGGAGAAGCGGGCTCTCTGCTGAGCAGGGAGCCCAATGCAGGGCTCTATCCCAGGACCCTGGGATCATGACCTGAGCCGAAGGCAGCCACTTAACCAACTGGGCCACACAGGGGCCCCTATTTATACTTTTTTTTAAAAAGAAAATACCTAGGGTTTGAACAGTTTGTTTTCTGAAAACATGGCTTATCTTTGCTATTTAGTGCCTTGTATCACAAAGTACTTTCAAACAGTGCCCTGTTCACATAGGCCTTACGTAAATTTGGATCAGTTTGTTAAATAGCCCCAGAAATTTCCTGTTCTTCCTTTCTGCAGTCACTTGGAATTTTCCTTTCCCTCTTTTCTCCTTCACTTCCTGCTTCATATAAACCCTTTACTTCTTTGAATATGCTTCAGTCTGGCCCACAAATGAATTAACAGCCTCAAAATGGTGGGACTAAGTGGAAAGGAAGAAGCAAGTAGTACTCTGCACAAGGATTCTTTGCTGTATATCATCGGTCTCATCATCTGTAACTGTAAGCCCGGATAAATCTGTTTTCCTACCCGGACATTCATCATGTGTACTCTTCTATTACATCTCTTCAGTGGACAAGGAACAGAGGAAGAAACAAGGGCAGAATTGAGCTACCTTTTATTTAGGTGTTGCTAGTTACTTCAAAAAAGACTCAGAATCTCACTCTTAGAAACCTCAAAGGGACAGTCTTGATTCAAGGCTAAGAAGAAAGGTAGTCACCTGAGGCAAGGGACTTTGATCTTCCATGGCTTAGACCCATCTTTTCAAGCCATCACCCTCCTGATACCAAACTCCAATTAGCGTCACCACAACAGTCATGGGGCTGGGTAAGGACCAGGCATCTTGCCAGCACTGCAGAGAGCTAAGCATATGTGTTCTTAACAACTCCTAAAATGCTAAACTAGTTTTCCCAGAGAAACAGCAGTATTAAACAACCATAAGGGTAGGTACCATTATTATTGCTATTTTACAGATGCTAAAACTGAACCACAGAATAGTTATGTTAACTTGCCAGTTATACAGAGAAATGATTGCCTGGTTTTCTTATTTGTTTAATGAAATTTTCTAACACACACAAAAAATAGGTAAAATGAACAACCTATCACCCAGATTCAGTAATTTAAGGAATTTGTCACATGTGCGTTATTTTATCTTTACTGAAGTATTTTAAAACAAATCCAAGATACCAGAATCATTTTATACTACACACTTCAGTATAAAGTTCTGAAAATTATGTACTCTTTTTATATAAACACAGTGCTATTAATATACATTAACAAAGTTATTAATAATTCCTTCTTTTCATCCATTTTTTTTTTCAATTAGCAATAATCGCGCCTCGGATAAACCTCATTGGCTATGATACTGCCACTGCGCAAAGCTTCCATTTTTTTTTTTTAAATGAGTCCTTTTAAAACCTTTATTTCTATGCCAAGAGACTAAACCCATGGACCCTGGGAGCTTAACTGCCATAACTTTTCACATCATTGACACATAATACATATTTTAATATTTGAATGAACAAAGAGTAGGAGAACAGTCTATAGGCTGACTTTCTAAGTTGTAAGTACTTAATAATCTGACAGCTCTAGATCTAAAACTGATGGCTTTTTGAAATAGGATTAAAGGAGAATGCAATTAGGTTGAAGAAATTCATTCTCTTTTGGCAGTAGTATGGCCTATTACATGGTTCAGGAGATTGATTATCAAACATTGTTTATGATTTTGTGCTTTCACAACATGTAAGGTGTGTTTCAGAGGCACCTGGGTGGTTTAGTTAGTTAAGCATTTGCCTTCAGTTCAGGTTATAATTCCAGGGTTCTGGGATCAAGCCCTGCATCATGCTCCCTGCTCAGTGGGGAGTCTGGTTCTACATCTTCCCTGCCCCTCCCCGACTCATACACATACCCATATATGCTCTCTTTCCCTCTCTTTCTCTCAAATAACCAAAAAATCTTTAAAAAAAAAAAAAAGAGCTAAGGTGTGTTGCAGAGGGATTAGTAATAGTAAGTAGGTTGTATCCTATTAATATTACCTTAGGAACAGAACTAAACTAATTTGAAGAATTGAGATGAAAGAAAACTTTGTAACCAGCTGTAATATTTTCCCAGTATGTTTTTATTACATACCTTTTGAGCAAGTGCATATTATGGACATTGTGCAGGAAAGAACCCTGTTTATTTCTTTAGTTCACTTGCTGATTCAACAACAAATAAATAAATAAACTATATAAATAAAAAGTAGGTCACCGATTTCATATTTAAGTAAAAGTATTTTGGCACAGTTCCCTTGTTACTGGTATTATCTCATGGCCTCAAAATGAGAAATCTGTTTATTGTTATGGTTCAATATATTCTATTCTAGTGTTGTTGCCAGATGTTCTTTTCAGTCCCATTTTTACAATCTGAAACAATGGTGAGTCACCTGGAGGCTATATGCAGTTTTCTTGGCTTCACTATATTATCTATGATCCTATTTCAACACAATATATTTGAAAGCTGCCATTGAGTTGTCAGTGTTCCCCCTCCCCCAGAGGGAATCAACAGTAATTTAGAGGTTGCAGAAGAAAATATCAGCAATCTGGAAGACAGGATAATAGAAAGCACACAAGCCAAACATCAAAAAAGAGGAAAAAAAATTTTTTTATTTTTAAAATTAAGAAAATTTTTGAAAGGATCGATTGAGAGATCTCTTACACAAAATCAAGTCAACAAATGTTTGCATTATAGGGGTCGCAGAAGAAGAAGAAGAAAGGTGTAGAAAACACCTTTAGTATTTAGAAATAGTATCTGAAAACTTTCCTAACCTAGGGAGAGAAATAGACATCCAAGTCCAAGAAGCAGAGTTCCAAACAAGATGAACCCAAGGAGGTCCACACCACAGCACATAATAATTAAAATGTCAAAGGTTAAAGATAAAGAGAGAACCTAAAAACCCACTAGAAAGAAACACTAAGTTACCTAGAAAGGACAACCTGTAAGAATATCAGCTGATTTTCAGCAGAAACTTTGTAAGCCAGAAGAGAGCAGCAACTGCTCAAAGGAAAAACCTTCAACCAAGAATGCTCTACCTGGCAAGATTAGCATTCAGATTTGAAGGAGAAATAGTTTCCCAGAAAAGAAAAGATAAAGGAATTTATCACAACTAAACCAGCCTTGCAAGAAATGTTAAAGTGACTTCTTTAAGTGGAAAAGAAATGGCCATAATTAAACATGGGAAAAATGAATAAAAACACATAAAATATGACAACATATACATAAAAGTGGAGAAGGGAGTAAAAAGAGAAAAGAAGAGGAAAAAAATCTTTTTTTTTTCTTTTTAAGAATGTGTTTGAACTTAAAGGCCATCAAATTAATATGGACTGATATTTACATCAGATGACATATATGAACTTCATGGTAACCATAAACCCAAAACCTATGATAGATAAACCAAAAGTAAAGAGAAATCCAAATAAAACACTGTAGATACTAATCAATCACAAAGTAAGAGAGCAAGAGAAGAACAAAGAAGAATTACAAAAACAGCCAATAAACAAAGTTTTTAAGTGGCAATAAGTACATACCTATCAGTAATTACTTTAAATGTAAATGGCCTAAATGCTCCAATCCAGGGACATAGAGTAGCGGAATGGATTAGAAAAACAAACAAACAAACAAAAAAAGACCTATCTATATGCTATCTACAAGAGACTCACCTCAGACCTAATGATGCGTACAGACTAAAAGTGAAGGGATGGAAAACATTGACCATGTAAATAAAGTGTAAAAAAGCTGGAGTAGCAATACCTATGTCAGACAAAACAGACTTTTTTTTTTTTTTTAAGATTTTATTTATTTGAAAGAGATCACAGGTAGGCAGAGAGGCAGGCAGAGAGAAAGGAAGCAAGCGCCCTGCTGAGCAGAGAGCCTGATGCGGGGCTCTATCCCAAGACCCTGGGATCATGACCTAAGCCGAAGGCAGAGGCTTTAACCCACTGAGCCACCCAGGCACCCCCAAACAGACTTTAAAACAAAGATTGTGATAAGAAACAAGGGCATTACATAGTAATGAAGGAATCAATCCATCAAGAATCTTTAACAACTATAAATATCTGTGCACCTGATACTGGAGCACCTAAATACATAAAGCAAATATTAATGGACATAAAGAGAGAAATCGATGTGATACAGTAACAGTAGATAGAGAACATTTATACTCCACTTACATCAATGGATGGATCATTCAGACAAAAAAAATAAATATCTTTGTTTTTGTTTTGCTTTAAAGATTTTATGTATTTATTTTAGAGAGTGTGCATGAGTGGGAGGGGCAGAGGGACAGGAAAAGAGAATTTCAAGCAGACTTTGTGCTGAGCGCAGATCTCATCTCATCTTATATGGAGCTTGATCTTACAACCCTGAGATCATGACCTGAGCTGAAACCAAGAACTGAATGCTTAACCAACTGCACCACCCAGGCACCCCTATGGAAGTAAGGTCTTTGAATGACATATCGGACCAGCTGGACATAACAGATATATACAGAACATTCCATCCAAAAACAACAGAGTACACATTCTTTTCAAGTGCAAATGGAACATTCTCAAGAATAGATCACATATTGGGCCATAAAACAAGTCTCAATAAATTTAAGAAAATTGAAATCATACCATACCTCTTTTCCAACACATCAGTATAAACCTAGAAATGAATCACAAGGGAAAAAAAAAAAAGGAAAAGCCACAAACACATGAAGACTAAACAACCAATGGGTCAATGAAACAATCAAAAAAGAAATCAAAAAAATACATGATTACAAATGAAAATGAAAACACAATGATCCAGAATCTTTGAGACACATCAAAAGCAGTTCTGTAGCAATACAGAAACTAAGAAATAGGAAATAAGAAACAAGTAAAAACTCAAAAGATCAATCTTACACCTAAAGGAACTAGAAAGAGGAGAACAAAACCCAAGGTGAATAGAAGAAAGGAAATAATAAAGGTCACAGCAGATGTAAATGGCATAGAGACTTAAAAAAAAAAAAAAAAAAAAAAAAAAAAAAAAAAAAAAAAAAAAAAAAAAAAAAAAAAAAAAAAAAAAAAAAAAAAAAAAAAAAAAAAAAAAAAAAAAAAAAAAAAAAAAAAAAAAAAAAAAAAAAAAAAAAAAAAAAGGAAAGAAAAAACTCAATGAAACCAAGAGCTGGTTCTTTGAAAAAATAAACCAGATTGACAGACCCTTAACCAGACTCATTAAGAAACAAAGAGAAAAGACCCAAATAAAGTCAGAAATGAGAGAAAAATTAGAATAAAGAAATGAAAAAGGAAAAGTAACAACTCATACCACAGAAATATAAAAGATTATAAGTGAATACTATAAACAATTATATGCCAACAAACCAGACAACCTAAAAGAAATAGATAAATTCCTAGAAACATAATCTTCCAAAACTGAACCAGAAAGAAATAAAAAAATCTGAGCAGACCAATTATAAATAATGAAATTTAATCAGTATTCAAAAACAACCAAAGAATAAAAGTCCAATACCACATGGATTTACAGGCAAATTCTACCAGACATTTTTTCTTTTTTTTTTAGATTTTATTTATTTATTTGACAGATAGAGATCACAAGTAGGCAGAGAGGCAGGCAGAGAGAGAGGAGGAAGCAGGCTCCCTGCTGAGCAGAGAGCCCGATGCAGGGCTGGATCCCAGGACCTGGGATCATGACCTGAGCCAAAGGCAGAAGTTTTAACACACTGAGCCACCAAGGCACCCCTCTACCAGACATTTTAAAAAGAGTTAATACGTTTTCTCAGAGTAGTTCAAAAAAAAAAAAAAAAAAGGAGGAAGGAAAACTTCTAAATATATTCTTTTTTTTTTTAAGATATTATTTATTTATTTGACAGACAGAGATCTCAAGTAAGTGGAGAGGCAGGCAGAGAGAGAGAGAGGAGGAAGCAGGCTCCCCACCGAGCAGAGAGTCCGATGCGGGGCTCAATCCCAGGACCCTGAGATCATGACCTGAGCCAAAGGCAGACTTTAACCCACTGAGCCATCCAGGTGCCCCTAAATATATTCTATAAAGCCAGCATTATCTAATGCTCTTATCCAAACCTCTACAGACACCACAGAAAAAGAAAACTACAGCCCAGTATCCCTGACAAACCTAGGTGCAGATATTCTTAGCAAAATATTAGCAAACTGCATAAAACGATACATTAAAAAGATCATTCAGCACAATCAGGTGAGATTTATTCTCGGGATACAAAGATGGTTCAGTATTCACAATCAATCACCATCATACAGCACATCACAAAATGAAGGATAAAAGTCATATGGTCATTTCAATAGAAAGAGACATTTGACAAGATTCAACATCCATTCATGATTTAAAAAAAAACAACTTTCAACAAAACAGTGTTAGAGGGAACATACCTCAACGGCCATATATGAAAAGCCCATAGCTAACATCATCCTCAGTGGTGAAAAACTGAGAGCTTTCCCTCCAAGATCAGGAACAAGATAAAGGATGTCCACTCTCACTGCTTTCTCCAACATAGTACTAAAAATCCTAGCCATAGCAATCAGACAAAAAAAAAAAAAATGAGGCATCCATATTGGTAAAGAACAAATTAAACTGTCAGTACTTATAGGCAACATGACACTATCCATAGAAAATCCTAAAGATTCCATCAAAAAACTACTAGAAGTACTAAATGAATTGAGTAAAGTGGCAGGATATAAAGTTAATACCCCAAAATTGGTAGGATTTCTATATACTAACAAGTTGCAGAAAGAGAAATTTTTTTTAAAAAAACAGCACCATTTATAGTTGCACCAGAAAGAATAAAATACATAGGAATTAACCAAAGAGGTGAAAGACCTATACTCTAAAAACTATAAAACAGTGATGAAAGAAATTGAAAATGACTCAAAGAAATGGAAAGATATTCCAGGCTCATGGGTTAGAAGAATGTCAATATGTTTTTACCCCCAAAACAATCTACAGAGTTAATGCAACGCTTATCAAAACACCAACAGTATTTTTCACAGAACTAGAGTAATACCAAAATCTGTATCAAACCACAAAAGACCCTGAATAGCCATAGCAGTCCTGAGAAAGAATAACAAAGCTGGAGGTATCACAATTCCAGATTTTAAGTTATAATACAAAACTGTAGTAATTAAAACAGTATGGTACTGGCACAAAAATAGATACCCATGAAAAACCCATAAATAAACCCACAATTATATGCTCAGTTAACCTTCAGCAAAGCAGGAAAGAATATCCAATGGGAAAAAGGTAGTCTTTTCAACAAGCAATGTTGGGAAAATTAGTCATCCACATGCAAAAGAATGAAACTGGACTACTTTCTTACACCATTCACAAAAATAAACTCAAAATGAATTAAAAGACCTAAATGTGAGACCTGAAACCATAAAAATCCTAGAAGAGAACACAAGCAGTAATTTCTCTTACATTAGCCATAGCAACGTTTTTCTAGATGCATCTCCTAAGGCAAGGGAATAAAGGCAAAAATAAACTATTGGGACTACATCAAAATAAAAAGCTATTGCACAGCTAGGGAAGCCATCAAGAAAACAAAAAGCCTACTGAATGAGAGAAGGTATTTCTAAATGATAGATCTGATAAGAGGTTAATATCCAAAATATATAAAGAACTTAATAAAACTCAGCACACACACACACACACAAAATCCAATTAAAAAATGGGCAGAGGACCTGAATAGAGATTTTTCCAAAAACATACAGATAACCAACAGACACATGAAAAGATGTTCAACATCACTAATCATTAGGGAAATGCAAATCAGAACTGCAAGAGATATTACCTCATACCTGTTAGAATGGCTAAAATCAAGACAAGAATGATAGGTGTTGGTGAAGATGTGGAGAAAAAGGAATCCTCTTGCACAATTGATGGTAATGTAAATTGGTACAGCCACTGTGGAAAACAGTGTGGAGGTTCCTCAAAATACTTAAAATACAAATACCATATGATCAAACAATTCCACTGTTGGGTGTTTACCTTAGGAAGATATTTTTTTTCTATTCATTCCCCTTTGTTTATTGCAGCATTATTTACAATAGCCAAGAATTTGAGGCAACAGAAGTGTCCAGCAATAAACAGACTGAGAAAGACAAATACCATATGATTCTACTCATAAATGGAATCTAAAAGAAGTGCATGAAGAAACAAAAAGCAAAATCAGAACTGTAAATATAGACAACAAACTGATGGTTGCCAGAGGGGCTTGGGCAAAATGGGTGAAGGGGAGAGAGAGATACAAGTTTACATTTATGGAATGAGTAAGTCACAAGGATAAAAAGTGGAGCATAAGGAATACAGTCAAGGATATTTTAATAGTGATGTAATGGGACAGATGGTAGCTATACTTGTGGTAAACATGGCATAATGTATAAACTTGTCAAATCACTAAGTTGTACACCTGAAACTAATGTAACACTGTGTGTCACCTATACTCAGATAAATACATTTCTTTTGTGAATTGCCAAGTAATATTTGTTTGTAAAATAGGATATTTGAAAAATACAAGAAAAATAAAATTAAAAATTCACCAGAGATGATCACCAGCAAACATGATGTATCTTTTGCAAAACTGGAATAATAATCCATGTGTGATTTTGTACCTTTTCCTTTAATATTATATCTTGTTCATTTTTCACATCATCAAAATCCTGTCATGCACTACAAAGGTAAAAATCTAGAATACTGACAATACCAAATACTGGCAAAGATGTGGAGTAACAGGAACTCTTGGTACTAGAGGGATGCAAAATGGTACAGCTACTATTAAAAACAAAATGTTGGGACGCCTGGGTGGCTCAGTTGGTTAAGCGGCTGCCTTCGGCTCAGGTCATGATCCCAGCGTCCTGGGATGGAGTCCCACATCGGGCTCCTTGCTCGGCAGGGAGGCTGCTTCTCCCTCTGCCTCTGCCTGCCACTCTGCCTGTGCTCATTCTCTCTCTCTCTCTCTGACAAATAAATAAAATCTTAAAAAAAAAATAAAAAAAAATGTTGACAGTTTCTTAACAAACTAAACATACTCTTACCATACAATCCAGCATTTGTTCTACTTTACTAAAAGGAGTTGAAAACATACTTCCACACAAAAACCTGCTCACAGATGGTTAGTGTCTTTACTCATAATTTCCAAACCTTAGAAACAATCAAGATGTTCAGTTGGTGAATGTATAAATTAACTTTAGTACATCCAGACCGTGGAATATTTAGCATTAAAATGTGAGCTATTGGGACGCCTGGGTGACTCAGTTGGTTGAGCGGCTGCCTTCGGCTCAGGTCATGATCCCAGCGTCCTGGGATCGAGTCCCACGTTGGGCTCCTTGCTCGGCAGGGAGCCTGCTTCTCCCTCTGCCTCTGCCTGCCACTCTGTCTGCCTATGCTCGCTCTCTCTCTCTCTCTCTGACAAATAAATAAATAAAATCTTAAAAAAAATGTGAGCTATTAAGGCATGAAAAGACATGGAGAAACATTAAGTGCATATTACTAAGTGAAAGAAGGCAATCTGAAAAGTCTGTATACTGTGTGATTCCAACTGTGTGATATTCTGGAAAAGGCAAAACTGAAGACAATAAAAAAAATCAGTAGTTGCAAGGGGTGGGGAGAAGAGAAAGACGAATAGGAAGAGCGCAGAGGACTTTGAGAACAGTGAAAAACTCTGTACAATATTATAATGATGGATATGTGTCATTTTACATTTGCCCAAACCTATAGAATGTACAACACTAAGAGTGAGCCCTAAGTAGACTATTGACTTTGGGTGATTATGATGGGTCAGAGTAGGTTCATCCTTGCTAAAAAAATGTACTGTTCTCATAAGTGACGTTGATAATGGGAGAGGTTATACATATGTGGAGATAAGGAAGATATGGGAAGTCTGTACTTTCTGCTCAGTTTTACTATGAATCTAATCTAAATTAGATTTTTAGATGATTAGCCCTAAAATTGTTTATATTGCAGATACTTTGTGCATTCATCCATAGCATGAAGAATTAGTTGGTTTTATTTGAAGGAAAAAAAATCAGATTTTAAAATGCCGGGATGTAATTATGACTGTCCTCTTAATAAACAGCAAAAACAACAACAAAAATTTTAAAAGTTTTACATGCTTTCCACACATTGCCCAACTGGAGTCTGAAACACATGACCCTCAACTTCAGTTATATTTCTTTGCATTTATAAATATTTTCATATGTAAAGGGCTCCTAGTCAGAAGCCAAGAAGACTCTTCTTCATTACCAAAAAAAAAAAAAAAAGCCAATATTGTTAAAATGTCCATGCTACTGAAAGCAGTCTACAGATTTAATGCAACCCCTATCAAAACACCAAAAGTATTTTTCACAGAATTAGAACAAATAATACTAAAATTTATATGGAATCATAAAAGACCCTGAAGAGCCAAAGCAATCGAGAAAGAGTAACAAAGCTGGAAGTATCACAATCCCAGAAAAAAAGATATACTACAAAACTGTAGTAATCCAAACAGTATGCTATAGGCACAAAAATAGACATGTAGATCAGTGGAACAGGACAGAGAGCCCAGAAATAAACCCATGATTTTAAGGTCAATTAATCTTCAACAAAGCACAAGAATATACAGTGGGGGAAAGACAGTCTCTTCAGCAAGTGGTGCTGGGAAAGCTGGACAGCTGCATGCAAAAAAATGAAATTGGATCACTTCCTTACACTGTACACAAAAATAAACTCAAAATGGATTAAAGACCTAAGTGTAAAACCTGAAACCATAAATCTCCTAGAAGAAAACATAGACAGTAATTTCTTTTCAGTCACAGAAATAGTTTTCAAGAGGCGCCTGGGTGGCTCAATGGGTTAAAGCCTCTGCCTTCGGCTCAGGTCTTGATCCCAGTGTCCTGGGATCGAGCCCGCATCGGGCTCTCTGCTCAGCGGGGATCCTGCTTCCCCATCTCTCTCAGCCTGCCTCTCTGCCTACTTGTGATCACTGTCTGTCAAATAAATTAAAAAATCTTAAAGTATATATATATTTTTCAAGATACGTCTTCTCAGGCAAGGCAAACAATAAACTATTGGGACTACACCAAAAAAGCTCTTGCACAGTGAAAGAAACCATCAAAAAACAAAAAGGCAACCTACTGTAATGAAGATATTTTCAAATGATACATCTGATAAGGGGTTAATATTCAAAATATAAAAAGAAATTATTGAACTCAACACCAAATAACCCCAGATAATCTAATTGAAAAATGAGCAGAGGACCTGACTAGACATTTCTGCAAAGAAGACATACAAGTGACTAACAGATACATGAAAGGATGCTGAAAGTCACTAATCTTCAGGGAAATGCAAATCAAATCCACAATGAGATAATCACCTTACCCCTGTCAGAAAGGCTAGACTTAATAGGACAAGAAATAATGAGTGTTGGTGAGCATGTGGAGAAAATGGAACCTTCATGTACTGTTGGATGAAATTTCCTTAAAAAATTAAAAAACAGAATTACCATATGATCCAGTAATTCCACTACTGGGTATTTATCCAAAGAAAATGAAAACACAAATTCAAAAAGATACATGCCACCCCTATGTTTATTGAAGCATTATTTATAATAACTGAGACATGTAAGTAACTCAAGTGCCCCATCGATAGATGAGGGGATAAAGAAGTGATACATACACACAGCCATAAAAAAGAATGAGATCTGACATTTGCAACAACATGGAGGGAACTAGAGGGTATAATGCAAAGTGGGATAAGTCAGAAAGACACATACCATGATTTCACCAATATGTGTTTTTAAGAAACAGATCAAATGAGCCAAATAGACCAAAAAACTCAGATTTTTAAATACAGAAAACAAACTAGTGGTTGCCAGAGGGCAAGTGGGTAGGGGGATTGGTGAAACCGATAAAGGGGATTAAGAGTGCGTTTATTGTGATGAGCATAAGTAATATATAGAAATGTTGAATTGTTATATACCTGGAATTCATATATATAACACTGTTTTTTTCTTAATTTTTAAAATTTATTTATTTGAGAGAGAATGAGAGAGGGAGGGGGGGGGGTGGGGAAGGGTCAGAGGGAGAAGCAGACTCCCTGCTGAGCAGGGAGCCAATGCAGGACTCCATCCCAGGACTCCAGGATCATGACCTGAGCCTAAGGCAGTCCTTTAACCAACTGAACCACCCAGGCCCCCTAACACTGTATGTTTATTATACTTCAATAAATAAAATGGTTTTCTCAAATAAAAGTAGAAAGTACTTAAGACTTCCATTATTAAGTTAACCTTATATACCAAGTTATCTATGAGAGAACCCAACAAAATTAATTTGCCCATTTGCTTAGATTTTTACGTAGGTATTAATCAAGATTTTACCCAAAAATACAGCCTGAAAATATAAAAGTAAATTGTTTTAGGGGCACCTGGGTGGCTCAGTGGGTTAAAGCCTCTGCCTTCGGCTCAGGTCATGATTTCAGGGTCCTGGGATCAAGCCCCACATCAGGCTTTCTGCTCAGCAGGGAGCCTGCTTCTCTTCCTCTCTCTCTGCCTGCCTCTCTGCCTACTTGTGATCTCTGTCTGTCAAATATATAAATAAAATCTTTAAAAAATAAGAAAGTAAATTGTCTTAGAAAAATCCTAAATTAAGGGGAAGGTATGTGGTATGGTGAGTGCTGTGAAGTGTGTAAACCTGGAGATTCACAGACCTGAGCCCCTGGGGCTAATAATACATTATATGTTAGTAAAAAAATTAAAAAATTATATTTAAAAAATCCTAAATTAATCTTATCTTGTGAGCTAATGTGAATACCGAAACAACAACATAACCACCTTACAGTACCAAATTTAAGAGGCCTTATTTTCTTGGAGGGGTTAACTGAGAAGACAATAGACAATCCAGCATTTTTTTTTAAGATTTTATTTATTTATTTGACAGGCAGAGATTACAAGTAGGCAGAGAGGCAGGCAAAGAGAGAGAGAGGAGGAAGCAGGCTCCCCCGCTGAGCAGAGAGCCCGATGTGGGGCTCGATCCCAGTACCCTGGGATCACGACCTGAGCGGAAGGCAGAGGCTTTAACTCACTGAGCCACCCAGGTGCCCCGACAATCCACCATTTTTGTAGAGAAAAGATATGGCTAGGATTTTTTGAGGATAATAAAATCATTCATATACACACACACATACATACATACATACATACATACATTCATACATATACACACATATATATGACAAAGTTCTTTAAAAATTTCCAAAGTAAAACATTTTTATTTCCACCAAAAACTGGGAAGCTCCTTAAGTTGAACATTTTTGTTGTGGTGATGGTGATTGATAACTGTGACTTGGGTTGATTGAAAAGTGACTTTTTTTTTAAAGATTTTATTTATTTATTTGAGAGAGAGGCAGTGAGAGAGAACATGAGCGAGGAGAAGGTCAGAGGGAGAAGCAGACTCCCCGTGGAGCTGGGAGCCCAATGCGGGACTCGATCCGGGGACTCCGGGATCATGACCTGAACCGAAGGCAGTCGTCCAACCAACTGAGCCACCCAGGCGTCCCTGAAAAGTGACATTTCTGATAGAAAAGTCCTTTTATTGGAATTTGAAGACTTACCAACAAAAATGACAAACACTCAGCACTTTAAGCTCGAAATAAATTAGGTATTGGTTCTAACATAAATGTACTTAATTTTTCTTCTCCTTTTACCTACTTTTGTGGGCAAGATTTCAAATATGACTAAAGTCTCACCATGTTTAGAAGAAGAAATTAGGTGTTGCTAATGTAATAGGATTTTGTCTTTTTAAATAACTTAAAAACTTTTATTTCACACATAAGAAAACTCCAGTTAGTGGATTTTTCGCATTTTGGACACTTGATTTCTCACTTAGTGCTCTATCAACACTACTTTTATTTCTCCTGAGCAACCCTTTAAAAATTTTGATAACATTATTCTTGCTGATTATAATGTGATTTCTGTTGATTGTCTCAATAAGTGACACTAAGTACTACATTCAGACCAGTGTGGATAGTATATGAAAAAAGAATTATAAATACTTAAGTTTATGTGCCAAGCAAATGTAATATTTAACATTTTTGAGCATCATTACTTAAAACTGTGAGCTTCACAATGAGCATTATTTGGTAAATAGATTCCAGCTAGGGAAAGCTATTGGGCTGGGAAGGGATAAGTGTGATACGGGACTTAAAATGAATGGATAAAATCTTTCATATACAATTTTGTAGTGGAATTGTCAAGTTCATTTTCAGGTAATATTATCTAATTATTTGATTACATACGGAAGCACGAAGTTGTAGTCTGAATGATAAGGAATTTTAAATTGCTGTGTACCTGAAGAAATTCAGTGCTGCTTGTCAATAAAATTTAAGTGCTTAAGAGAATGACATTGCAAGAATATCTTAGTCAAAATTGAAAAGGAAAGCTGAGATAGAGAAAACTTTTATGTTCTAGATTCAGTAAATCTAAGTACCAGCTGTGAAACAAATTAATTGGGGCAATGAAACTCTACTTTTTTTTATTTTAAGATTTTATTTATTTATTTGACAGGGATCACAAGTAGGCGGAGAGGCAGGCAGAGAGAGAGGAGGAAGCAGGCTCCTCGTGGAACAGAGAGCCCCAGTGTGGGGCTCAATCCCAGGACCCTGGGATCATGACCTGAGCCAAAGACAGAGGCTTTAACCCACTGAGCCACCCAGGCGCCCCTGAAACTCTACTTTTAATTTTAAATGCTAGTAGCTGTAATGAAGATATCATCACCATTATGCCAAGAATTGTCAAAATGTCAAAACTTTTTGTTAATAGTCATGGCTATTAGCCATGATTGTGAAAGACCATTCTTCTGCTTTTATTTTTTTTAATTTATGAGGACTTTAGTATTCCATGACTAGGAGATAGGTGCGTTTTATTTACCACATACAGTTCAGCAAAATTAAAATCACAGTTCATTAAATGAACTCTGTTCCATTGTGGCACCTTGATAAGTAGAAGTCTTTGATATTATACTTAAGGAAGTCTGGGGACTAAATGGATGGAAGGAGTAGAAAAAAGAAGAGATTAGAAGACAAAAGAAAAGATAGATGTCTTGGAGAATGTGGGTAATCTCCCTCCACTATAGCAGACACAGCACAATGCAGGAAAAAAGGAATTACCCAGACCTTGATGTCAGTGATGTAGATTGAAATGTTTGGGAAAATTTAAAAAAAAAAAAACAAAAAAACCACCAGCATAGTCATCTTAAATTGTGTGGGCCTAACTATAGTAAATAAGTGGAGAAAACTCGCCATTTAGAGGAAATATATAATCTATGGTTAATTTCATTTCCCCTGCCCATATGTTTTTCATTCCTGTTTCTCTCAAAAGAATGAGAAAATGAAGATTCCTTCTTCCTAGGGGAGGACTTGGTTTTGAATCAGTCATAGCTGGCTGGCTGCATTTTTCCAGGTCTGAGATAGAAACAATGGAGATTAAATATGTCTTCAAAAGAAATGAGTTACAGTAAATAGAAAGAAATGACATCACGGGTGGAGAAAGGTGGCTTATTTGCTCTATTCATTCAGAATGGTTGTTCTCTTAATCATTTGTACTTTTTTTCGGGTTGTTGGATTTGGTTTGTATTTGAGTTAATGGGAGAAATGGGGGAAGACCATGGGTTTGTCTATGTCTACTTTATATCTGTAACATATATTAGCAGTATAATCACGATGTGTTTGTAATTGTAGGATTTTTGCTTAATTATGGATAACATTTTCTTAAGTCAACTCCTACTCTTTTATAGTTAAAAACTAGTCATTGGTCTTAGAATTAGAAAGAAAGAAAGCTGAAAAATGGTGTGGACCTTCTATTAAATATTTTAACCGTAAGAGCAGTAGTATTAGCTATATACCCTTAATTATATTTCTGCTGGTGACAATATGTTTTTTTTTTGACAATATGTTTTTAAATGAAGCTAACCAGAAAACTAGAATATGCACATTATAGTCTTTAGAGCAGTACTGTCCAATAAAAATATAATATAGACTACACATGTAATTTAAATTTTTCTAGTAGTCACATTAAAAAATTAAAAAGAAATTATGAAATTAGTCTTACTATATCTAACCCAATATATCCAAATATTGTGACCAATATAAAAAATTTAATGAGATTTTATATTTTTGTACTAAGCCTTCCAAATAAATTTAATACTGAGAACACATCTCAGTTCTGACTACCCAAGTATTAGTAGCTATATTTCCTGTATTGAATGATGCAGATTTAGAATATGATAGGAAGAATATTACTACTATGATAATAATAATTCAGGTTGGTTCCCATCTATCATGGGTCCCTTAAAAAGTCTTTTTATTTGTGAAGATTTTTTTACCAATATCTTTTCATAAATAATAAATTTAAATACTTTTATGGGAGTATCTTGGTAGTAAATCTAGTGAAATATTTTCTGCTCACCTGGTATTTATCGTCTTACTAGTCTGTGGAAATCTATGAAGAAGTGATTCTAAGCCCTTTGAGGTGCTAACCTTTTACTTAGTCTTTTTTCCCCTTAAGGCAGATTTGGTTCTCTGTTTCATAAAAGAACTCCTAATAGGAGAAACAGTCAAAGTAATAGAGGACATAGTTACTTGGAATAGCTGTCAATATCATAAACTCATCTTTAATTTCCCTTTATATAGATCTATCCAGAAGATAAGTTTGATATTTTTTTAAAATTGATTTAAAACATTACCCTTAAAATAATGCTCCATATGATGTGATTATCTTTCCAAAATCTATCCCAGGCCCACCTGCCCTTATATATCTATGTCCTATTATTCTCATTTAATTATGGTCTTGATTACAATTTCTATCTAGGTAACTCTTGAAATTACCTTCTCAAAGTATTCATTTGTTTAAAAAATACTCATTGAGGATAAAGAAGATGTGGTATATATATACAGTGGAATACTATGCAGCCATCAAAAGAAATGAAATCTTGCCATTCGCAACGACGTGGATGAAACTAGAGGGTATCATGCTTAGTGAAATAAGTCAATCAGAGAAAGACAACTATCATATGATATCCCTGATATGAGGAAGTGGAGAAGAAACATGGGGGACTAGGGGGGTAGAAAAAGAAGAAAAGAAACAAGATGGGATTGGGAGGGAGACAAACCATAAGTGACTCTTAATCTCACAAAACAAACCGAGGGTTGCTGGGGGGAGGGGGTCGGGAAAGGGGGGTAGGGTAATGGACATTGGGGAGGGTATGTGCTATGGTTAGTGCTATGAAGTGTGTAAACCTGGCGATTCACAGACATGTACCCCTGGGGATAAAAATATGTTTATAAAAAATAAAAATTTAAAAAATACTCATTGAACACCTATCTTGTGCCAAAAAGTATTGCCAGGTTCTTATAAGAAACAGGAGTTTATCCCACTCATGAGAAAGGTAAGAAATCACAGTAAAGCATATTAGTTTAATAAAAGCATTTTACAAGGTGCCTGTGTGGCTCAGTCGCTAAGCATCTGCCTTTGGCTCAGGTCATGATCCCAGGGTCCTGGGATCTAGGCCCACATCGGGTTCTCTGCTTGGTGGGAAGCCTGCTTCTCCCTCTCTCCACTCCCCCTGCTTGTGTTCCCTCTTTCTCTGTGTCTCTCTCTCTGTCAAATACATAAATCTAAAAAAATAAAAAAAGAAAGAAAAAGCATTTTACAAAGTCCCATGGGACAGCTAAATCCACAGAGGCTGAAAGAATTGACTCAGAAAAGGCTTTAATAGAGTAGGTGGCATTCAGGTATAGAAGGCTCAATAGCGGTTTACCAGACAGACCTGAGAGGGAATAATATTACATTTAAAAAATAGTAAGTAGGGGTGCCTTGGTGGCTCAGTCGGTTAAGCGTCTGCTTTGGGCTTGGGTCATGATCTCAGGGTCCTGGGATCAGGCCCCACTTCGGGCTCTCTGCTCAGCAGGGATCCTGCTTCTCCCTCTCCTACTCCCCGCTTGTATTCTCTCTGTCAAATAAATAAAAATAAAATCTTAATTTAAAAAAGCCAGTATAACTTTTTTGGAACCACATTTTGAAGGATCTCATTGTACCAAGCTAGCCATTTGCCTATTTCTTGTAGCCAATAGGGTGTGATCTCTTAGGGATTTTTAATCAAGGCAATACTCAAATTTGTGTACAGCTATGATCCAGGAGCATTTCTACCTGCCTAGGAACCTTTGGGAGATACCCATTTGTACCCCAGGGCAGACCCATTAACATTGGTCTAAATGGATCCTGAAGCAGCCCTGTGAACCACCTCTGCCCCCACTCAGCCATGCTCTAGGGCAGTCGCATCTAGAAACCCAGCAGGTGGCATATCTGTCAGTGCCCCTGGAGACAGGCCTGCAGAATCTGGTCCCAACTCTGGACCCTGAAACAAGCCCAACACTCAGTTCTAGCCCCTCTCAGCTGTAATCCTGGGCACTCCTGCCCTTCCTGGAATCTACCCAGTGGCAGAACAGTGGCCTTCCCAGGGATCTGACAGAAACCACTCCTGCCCACACACCTAGTAATAGGCCAGCTGTCCGCGGACCTAATGACATGCTTGTCCCAGCACCAGCCCTACTGACCAAGGACTCAGAGGCAATCCTTTCCACCAGGAGACCGGACAGGATCCACGCTTGCCCAGGTGCCTGGTAATGAGGTCCACAAACCATAGACCCCAGTGCAGGCCCAGCAGCAGCCATGTGACCCGGCCTCAGCCCAACTTGACTGTAGTCCTAGAGGTGATATCATCAGTCTGGAGACCCAGGAGGAGATCTTTAGCAGCAGAAACCTATCTATAAAAATTCAAAGAGGTGTTTTCCTCCAAGTATAGACACCAATTCAAAGCTACAAAGATCATTGAAAATCAGGCACACGGGAACCACCAAAGGAAACTAATAAAGCTCCAGTAACCAACCCCAAGAAAATAGAGATCTATGAATTGCCTGCCAAATCATTCAAAGTAATCATCTCAAAAGAAGCTCAGTTACATGCAAGAGAACACAGACAACTAAATAAAATCAGGGAACAATGCATGAACATCTTTCCATGGTCTTTGAAATACTGAGTTTCTGAACTGAGCATACAGCTTAGTGTAAAACCTCAGTACTCATTCTGTAAAGCTTTTACTACTCCTCCTGTATTATGTTGCTTTTCACTGTATGTAAAAAGCAATCTGAAAGTACTTAATTGGATTTTAAGTGAGTTATAAGGTGGAAACTTTTGTAGATATCCCTTATACATCTCGATTTTTAATATTTATATTTGTATATATTAGACAGTCATTTTAAATTGCTTTTTTTTTTTGTAGGAACCTCCAGAAGTTTAGCCTTTTTGGAGACATAAGTGTTCTACAACAGCAAGGAAGTTTGTCAAATACATACCTCAGCAAGGTGGATCCTGATGGCAAAAAAATTAAACAGTAAGTTATATGGCTAGTGGAAGAGGGCTTATATTAATAATAATTTTAGTTTTTTCTGAGAAATTGTGGGATACAATCAGGAGAGTAATGATATTTTTCCAAAAAAATGTGTCCTGTAAACTGAAAGTGTTTTAACTATGAAATATCCTATTCCACATCATAAATCTTTAAGACAAATCAAAGACTTTGCTGGGTAATTATTGCTGTTTAACAGTGTTACTTCTCTCCTTGCCTTCATTGTAACATAAATTGTATATCATCAATCTTTTCTACCATACTGGTACAAAATGCTGCTTTCATTGGTTAAAGAACTTATTTTTAGATGTTTAATATAGCTTATTCATTATATTCTAATGTGATTTTAGTGGTATTTATAATAATATTATTTGTGGGTTGGATTGAGAGAAAATGGATCTCAACATCGCATGCCATTTCATTGCCCAGTTTCAGAAGTCAATGTTAAAAAAAGATTAGCGCTAAATGTTAACAGGATCATTGTGGCATGTGTTTTCCATACAGAATTCAGCAGCTGTTTGAAGAAATATTGAGTAATAGTAGGCAACTGAAATGGCTGTCTTGTGGGTTTATGCTGGAAATAGTAACCCCAACATCACTGTCATCTCTCTCAAACTCTATTGCCAACACCATGGAGCACCTGAGCTTGCTAGACAACAATATTCCTGGTAACAGCACCCTTATTACCACAGTCGAACTGGAGCGATTTGTGAATCTGCGCTCACTTGCCCTGGATTTCTGTGACTTTACAGCTGAGATGGCAAGAGTCTTAACTGATAGCAACCATGTGCCTTTGCAGCGACTGTCTCTCCTGGTCCACAATGTTTCCGTGATGCACAAGTCTCTGGACAACATGCCAAATGATGAGCATTGGAAAGCTTTGTCACGAAAGAGCACCAGCCTTCGGGTCTACATAATGGCCTTTGATATCAAGAGTGAAGATATGTTAAAGATTCTGAAACCCAGTATACCACTAGAGAGGATTCATTTTGACAGCTACATCACTTGTGTTTCAGGAGCTATTGTTGATCTTATATCCAGGCAGTATGATAAGTTCCTCACTCATTTTATACTAATGAATGATGTGATTGACACGTCTGGTTTTCCAGATCTTAGTGACAACCGAAATGAAGATCCATTGGTTTTATTAGCATGGAGGTGCACAAAGCTCTCTCTTCTGGCAATTCACGGTAGGTGATTTTTGTTCAGTTAGTTATTTACATCTAAAACATCTTAAACCAGCAAAAAGCACTGACATTTGTAGTGTTGAGTAATCTTCTAACAAGTTGAAATGCAGGCTTTTATACTTTTTTAAAAAAAGATTTTATTTATTTATTGGACAGACAGAGATCACAAGTAGGCAGAGAGACAGGCAGAGAGAGAGGAGGAAGCAGGCTCCCCGCAGAGCAGAGAGCCTGATGTGGGGCTCGATCCCAGGACCCTGGGATCATGACCTGAGCTGAAGGCAGAGGCTTTAACCCACTGAGCCACCCAGGCCCCCTGGCTTTTATACTTTTTAACTTATAAGATACACCACTTACAAGTAGAAGGTCATATTTCCACTCTAAGTGTTTTGTTCCAGCTTCCCTGTTGCTTTTTTCTTCCACCATGGGATTGATGGTATTTCATGAGAGTGGCATTTGAAATTAATTTATCTAAGAAAAGTTACATATCTACTTGCAGTAGATACATTTCTTCCTCTAATCACAAGATCTCTTAAAAACATAATACAGAAGGAAGAGAAAGTATGATTTCTTGCTTGCTTGCTGCCTCATCTTCCAGATTCTGGATATTAACATATTAATTTGTATATTTTTTTAAATGATGATTCCATTGATTGGGTATATGCCTTTTTCTTACTGGTGCCTTTCATCTTAATGCTAACTATCCTCATTTAGAGAGAGTTGCTGTTCTGACAGAAGAACATTTTACTTCCTTTTCTGAAACATGTAAGACATTTACAGCATACAAAATAGACTATTAGTTGTGTTCCCTTATTTTTAAAATATTTTTTAGCCTGCATTAGTACAGGAAAGTATGTGTCTTGCTTTTCAAGTTTTGCTTTATAATTTGGCCAGTCATCAGACATAGCAGCAGAGAAATGCATTTCAACTTGTTATAAGATTACTCAACACTATATATTAAAGATTAATTTCAGCCAATCTGAGCTCTTTTTTTCTTACAAGAAATACGAAATAAGATGTTAGATACAGCTAAAGCTCCTATACCCATTCCCCTTTATTCCTTCCCAAAGTTTATCCATGACTCTTTAATACTTGACATATTTTCTATTGGCAATTAACAATTTAAAGTTTCGCTTCTTAACTTCAGACTGTGAAGCATCATAGGAGAGGATTTTTTACTCACTAAAAATGTTTTCTATGTATTATTAATGGATACATATATATGAAATAAAAGTTTGTTTTTTATGATACAGCACTATCCAAAGCTGTAAAGTTTTACTTTAAATGTCTTCAGTCTTACTCAATGTGCTGACATCGGAGTAGCAGTACAGCATCTACCAATTCACCAGCCACAGTGATGTTGTTGGAAACAATATCAAACTTAGTCTCTTTTTTTTGAGCTAAACAATCATACTTCCTTTTCCAATCTCGGCATATTTTTAAAGGAAAAGGACGAAAGTGGTCAGTGAGATACAAGTTTGTGGAAAAGACTAACTTATCAAATAGAGAAAATAAATTACAAGGAAATGACAGTGCTTGTCTTTTGTTTATTTTGAAGGTTACACAGTGTGGGCGCACAACCTCATTGCCATTGCTCGTCTTCGTGGCTCTGATCTAAAAGTACTTGAAGTCACTGAAGAAAGCATTGATTTTGACCAAGGTGAACTGGCCGACCAGGATGTGGATCCAGTGCATAACCTTATTGAGCAGGTATCCCTGGGCCTGGGTCAACCTTGGCATGCGGTCATGGACATCGAATCACTCAGTGTCTTCACTGAACCGAATCGTCATTTTTACAGAGAGATGCAAAGCTTCAGCGAAGACATTTAGCTTTTTTTTAAATGTACACTTCCTGTGGTTACATATGCAAGTAGGGTCCTATTATGTTTTTTTTTTCAGTAGTGTGAATTAATCCCTTTGTGCTGTGTTTAATCAGTATTAGCTTTATAGAATTATATATGTATATTCTACTTCTTGATCAAAGAACGTAGTCGGGTATTGGTTTAGAAGTTCAAAGTGACAATGTGTAGGGCTTTCACGGTTAATGGACTTGTTATCAAACCTTAAGGATATACAACCGAAGGTTGTCTGAGGTTGCTGGCTAACTTTTTATATTTCACTGAGTTACTCTGCCTTTTGATGTTTTTATTCTTTGTGTGTCAGAGTTCAGAGCTCAGGAGCCAAAATATTTTTATACATATATAGATATATATCCATAGCCTGGTGGATTTGTATGCAATGCACTGCATTCATGCTTGATAGCATTTCATTAATTTTTTTTAAATGGAAGAAGGGAGGATAGTATGATCCCAAATGAGTGATCTTTAACAGAAAAGCCAAGACTTTAACTTTTATTACATATATAATAGTTGATATCACCAATTACCATTCTAAATTTTGTGTAGTATTAGGTTAGAATATTGCTTAATCCTTTTTTTAAAAAATGCATTTACATAAACATGAATACTCAAACTATTAGACTTTTTTTTAAACTGTATCTGACATAATTTTATTCATCAATTACATTATACATTCAAGTTAGCTTTTTAGCCCAGATTTCAAATAGTGGAGGAAGAAACTATATTCCAGGGTAAAACCTCCTTAAAAGAAAATCAAAAAACAGAGCTGTAAACACACATGCTTGCAAACAAACATTAGTCGTGAAATCCCTAGCAACGAGTCACTGGATTTTTCTCTGTCAGCGCGCGTGTCAGCTGCCAAAGAATAGACTTAACTGAAGAAGTGCCCACATGCTGGCAGGGGCCGGCCCACTCTGGCCAGCCAGATACTGCTAGATTGTAATATTTAAGGTCGAATTTCGACCTGTGGTACACAGCTGTGCTGTGGCTCAGTCAGCAACCTCAGAACTCTGAAAAAACAAAACAAAAAAAAAAAAAAAGAAAAAAAAACATGCACCTGTTTCACTGTGAATAGTGAATGTAAAGGAAAGAAAGGAAGAACTGAAAGCTTGTTCTATCACAGGTATGAGCTGCTATGATACATGAAGAACATTCCATGAAGTATGTTTTAAAACCTTGTTATATCTGAGAGGCTTTAAAAGCCGACTTAACTGTTTCAGGGCAACCGCGGTACAGACGTGGTCTCTGTGAGACTTCCACCTGACCCCAGTTTTAAGTGGTACGAATGTTGTGCATTTAATGTTAAAGGACAGTCTGCAATAATAAAGTAAGTAGCCAACGTGGGTGCCCAGCAGTGCTGAGACCTGGCTGCTCTATTGTAAGCTTTGGAAACACAATTTATGCAACAGATGTCCAGATATGATTCTATTTATGGAAAAAGTTTATATGTATTTTACAAATGGTTTTACCATCTTATATTAAAATGACCTTTTGACAGGTGTGCACTGTTTTGTCTCCAGTGAGCACATACCATGAGGATTTTATATGTACATCAGTAGTATGAATCCACTGGCACAGTGTGTGTAAATGCCAGATGTGGTGAGATTTTATCTTATAAATGTGATCAGATAAATCCTGACAGAAACTGTAAGGAAACCAGCTGAATGTTTGACCTGATGACTGATGTTGTATGGTTTATGTTAAATGTATATTCTTTTAATCAATGAATAAAGCATTAAAAAGTGACCATTGTAATATATTTTATTGTATACAGAGCATGAAAACTTTTAGTGTTAAACTGTAATAATCCTTTATAATCATGTTAGCTACTATTTTAGTCTGGTGCAGCAAAGCTTAAATTTGGGAATATTTCATAAAAAGTCCCAGGTTAAGGGCACCTGGGTGGTACAGTCAGTTAAGCATCTGACTCTTGATTTCGGCTGAGGTCATAATCTCACAGTCATGGGATCGAGCCCCGAGTTGGGCTCCATGCTCAGCAGGGAGTCTGCTCGAGATTCTCTCTCTCTCTCCCTATGCCCTTCCTCCCCCTGTTCACTCACTTTCTCTCTCTCTAAGTAATTTTTTTTTCAAAAAAGTCTCAGTTTAAATAGTTTGAAGGGTTTTAATTTTTTTTAACTAACTTCGGCAAAATACAAGCTTAAAAGCAAACAATAGACTGGTTATCACAAAACTCAAGTGTATTGTGCATTTAGAACATTATTGATATAGTAAAACATAATTTATAGGCTATAAGAACTTTCTACAATTCCTGTACTGGATGCGAAAATACTTTAGTATGCCAGTATTAAATAGTTCATAAACTCCTATATTGCTTTAGTTTGGCTTTGTAACCTTTATTCTTGGTTGTTGAGACAAACAGCTATCAGTTATAAGAAAATGGCTCTTTTCCTTCGTCTGTCTTTCCCTAATCATTACAGACACTGACTCTTCTTCCAGACACTGCCTCCTCACCTTGGAATAATCTGGTATTCATCAGCTTCCTTGTTTCCTAGGCATATCTAACTCTTTTGGGTGAATCAACATGTTTATTATGTAAAATACAAAAACAGTACCCAAAATGTATGAAAAAAGAAAGCCTATTAATATATGTGAATAGTATACAGATGACGGTTGGTATAGTAAAGCACTAAACTGGGAGGCTTAGCATCTGTTACACTCTAAGCTCTGACTCTAATGCTACAGAGCTTTAGCATTAGAGTCACCTGTAAAATGAGGAATTGGACTTGATTATCTAAAACTCTACTTTAGATTCAGTTTCCTCATCTGTAAAATGAGGGATTGGACTTGATTATCTAAAACTCTGATTCTTCCCTAAAAGTTTTAACTGTTGGCCTAACGACTCAGAGACATACATAAGATCATCTTTGAAGAAATGTATTAAATAAAACATTTTCAAAACATAGCTCACTAAACTATATGAGATTTACATAGCTAAAACTGCTTTCTCACTTCCCCCAACCACCCTAGGAATAAAGAAGATAGGGAGTCAGTGGGGTGGGTCTTGGGAAGGACAGTGTGCTTATGGCTAAACACAGATTCAGAAACTAACTTGCTAGGGCCTTATGGCATGCATCGGATGGGATCTTTATGAAGCCAGTAACATAAAGTGGTCCTAATGGAGTAACACACAAGCAGGGATGAATAATATACAGCCATCAAACTACATCACCTATATCAAGGCTTCCCAACATTTTCCATCCCCTGACATATACCAAAAATATTGTACAGCACACTGGTATAAACTGGAAAAAAACTGCAGGGAGAAAAATCATTTTTTTGTTTATTATATAATTGATGAGACAAAATGCAGAGAATTGGGGGAAACACTAAATTTATATAGAACTTCCAAATAAATCTTGTCAATTTTAACTGATAACCTCTTCAAATTTTTAACATTGCCACCAATGAGAAACACCCCACAAATAGGTGATAATTTTTTAATTTTTTCACAGCCATTCAAAAATTTATGCTGTTGAAATTATACTTAAGAAGTCTTAAAAAAAAAAAAAGTTTAACAGCTCTAGAGCCACCTGGGTGAGTTTTGTTGGTAAAGTGTCTGCCTTCAGCTCAGGTCATGATATCAGGGTCCTGGGATCAAGTCCTATGTCGGGCTCCCTGCTCAGTGGGGAGCCTGCTTCTCCCTCTGCCTCTGTCTCTCCCTTGCTTGTGCTCTTTTTTAAAGTCTTAAAAAAAGGTAACATCTCTGAACAAAATGGTAAATGTAATGTTGAGATTTCTTATAATGTGAATTAATTTCAAATTCAAGTGATTTTTCATTAAGGTATTTCAAAATCATGAAGCTCCCACACATAACCCTGCTGCTAGTTTAGCCACCACTCAGAGCACACATCAGTCACCAACAGACAGAATACCTGATTTCTGTGAAAGTAGTTAGAAGCCTGCAGGGTGCCCTCCTCCTGCCCCTCAGGTCCAAGCCCCTCACAGCCAACCAGCTACATCTGGAGATTCACACCTGGGCTTTCTACCTGCTCCTTGGACACCTGGGACATACTTCTCTAACAGCTTCATAGACATTCCTTGCCTGTGATGGACAATGGAGTGTCTGCCTCTCACAGGTGAGTAGTGAGTGCCCACAGATTCTGTGTGTGCAAGGCACAGGGTCAGACCAGGGTCCACTCTATCTGCGCTCCAAGAAGAAAATGAAAGCATCAGGAGGCACCCAGTCAGGGCTCCTAGCCACCCCAGATTTTATTTGTCAGAGAGAGAGAGAAAGAGAGCATAAGCAGGGGGAGCAGCAGGCAGAGGGAGAGGGAGAAGTGGACTCCCCGCTCACCACATGCAGGACTCCATCCCAGGACTCTGGGATCATGACCTGAGCCAAAGGCAGATGCTTAACCAATAGAGCCACCCAGGTATCCCTGTAATTTATTTATTTTAGAAAGTTGTATCCAAATTTTTTTCTCCTGTTTAGTTTTTATACATGATAAAAATGTAACTGATCAAAGATATGTCATTGGTCATGACCTTGCATCAACAGGAAAATACATTATCTTCAGAACATCTGTATACTCTAATGGAACATGTAATATATTTTAGAAAGGTTTTCACAAAAGTTGGTTAAAAGAAGTCTGTGTTTAAAAGAATAGACTTTAGGGGTGCCTGGGTGGCCCACTCAGTTGAGTGTCCCAACTCTTGGTTTCAGCTCAGGTCATTATCTCAGGGTATTGAGATTGAGCCCCGCATCAGGCTCCATTTTCAGTGCAGAGTCTGCTTGAGATTATCTCCCTCCCTCTCCCTCTGCCCCTCCCGACCATGGTCTCTCTCTCTCAAATAAAAATAAAAAAGAATGAGCTTTAATTAGAAACACATCCACTTCAGTGAAATTTTCTGAGAAAACACTAAATAAATTAGCTAGGAAATATTATGATTGGCATGTGCTGAATGGTGTGCCAACCATTATTTTAATCATTTTACTAGAAAGTACTCTATTTAATCCTCACAGCAACCATGTAGTATGTATCACCCCCATTTCACATATGAGGAAATGGAGGCACAGAAAGGTTAAGAATCTTGTCTAAGATCATAAAACTAGTCAATGGCAGAGAAAAATTTAAACCTAGGGGAAGGGACCCCAAAATTATATGACTCCTACCACTCTTAAATACTACAACTATACTATTATTTGACAGATAATGCAGTTTTCAACTTAGTTTTTCAAATATATAAACTTCAAATTTTAAAGTCCATACTCTCTATGTATCAGTATTCTTGCTGTATTTCTTGAATTGTGTTAACGGCCCTTGGTATATTTCAGCAGGTGTGTGTATATCACCAATTCTATTGAATCACAAAGCAACAGAATAATTCATGCAGGAGGCATAGGATAATTTATGTCTAGCACATACAAAGTGTGTGGTGTGTATGTGTGAAAAGACACTGAAAATGTAAATGCACTATATAGTCTGTGTATAATTTTTATTTCACTCTTCTTTTTAAATAGAATAATTGTACAGTTAATATACAGTTAGCCTTCCTACTAGCAAGAGACAGGTAGGATCACTACAAAATTAAAGCATTCACTACCTTGTAATTCTAATTATTTGTGGAAGCTAAGAACTTTACTTACCTGGGAATAGGAATATACATATATTCATATATATATATTTATACACACACACACACACACACACACACACACACAGTTATCTTAGCTATCTATGTTTGTGAACCAAAAAAGGCAGGAAATTTTTTAAAGGCTAGTTGTAGGGGTGCCTGGGTGGCTCAGTGGGTTAAGCCTCTGCCTTCGGCTCAAGTCATGATCTCAGAGTCCTGGCATCGAGCCCCGCATCAGGCTCTCTGCTCAGCAGGGAGGCTGCCTCCCCTCTCTCTCTGCCTGCCTCTCTGCCTACTTGTGATCTCTGTCAAATAAATAAATAAAATCTTTAAAAAATAAAGGGTAGTTGTAGGTTTTTTGTTTATGTGTTATTAGTTGCAGACTCAATAATGTTTTCTACTGAATTAGTAAAATCAACAGACTATTATGATATCTTGCAGCTGAAGGGATCATCAAATTAACACCCAAATTTTTCAGACTAATTTCTTCAGATTAATGTTGTTAAAATGTCCATACTACCCAGTGATCTACAGACCCAATGCAATTCCTAATCAAAATTCCAATGACGTTTTCCATACAAATAGAAAAAAAATCCTAAAATTTCTATGGAACCACAAAAGACTCCAAATGGCCAAAGGGAACTTGAGGAAGAACAAAGCTGGAAGCATCACACTTCCTGACTTCAAACTATTTTACCAAGCTATAGTAATCAAATTAGTATACTACTGGCATACAAATAAACATATTCCAATGGAATAGAGAACCCAGAAATAAACACATTCATATATGGTATATTAATTTTCCTCAAAGGTACCAAGAATATACAGTGGGGAAAGGTCAGTCTCTTCAACAAATGGTGCTGGAAAAACTGGATGTTACCATGCAAATGAGGAAAACTGGGCCTCTATCTTGTACCATAGATAAAAATCAACTCGAAAATGGACCAACAATTGAACATAATACACCTGGAATTATAAAACTCCTAGAAGAAAACAAAATGGGGTAAGTTCCTTGATACCGGTCCTGCAGTATTTTAGATTTGCCACCAAAGCAAAGGCAACAAAAGTAAAAATAAACAAGAAAAACTACATCAAACTAAAAAGCTTGTGCACAACAAAGGAAACCATTAACAAAATGAAAAGACAACTTATGGAATGAGAGAAAATATTTGCAAACCAGCAATCTAATAAGGGGTTAATATCCAAAATATATAAGGAACTCCTACAACTCACTAGCAAAAAAACAACCCAATTAAAAAATGAGCAGAAGATCTACATAGACATTTCTCCAAAGAAGACATATAAGGGGCTAATAGATACATGAAAAGATCCTCAACATCACTAATCATCAGGGAAATGCAAATCAAAACCACAATGAGATATTACCTCACATCTGTTATCCATTATCAAAAAATAGGTAACAAATGCTGGTGAAGATACAGGTAATAGGGAACTTTGTACACGGCTGGTGGGAATGTAAACTGGTAGAACCGCTTTGGAAAAAATAACACAGAAGTTCCTCAAAATATTAAAAGCAGAACTACTGTATGATCCAGCAACCCCACATCAAGAGTTTGTTTTTCTAATGACTTTTCCATTTCTAGACATTTTATTTGATTCTCTACAATTACATCGTGGCCCTTTTTATACTCTTCTTTCTTTGTAAAGGCTTTTATTCATTCTTTTCTCTCTCATGTTATTTTGAAATATACCATAAAATCACATTCAGATTATTCTTTTGCTCATTTATTTGGGTTGCTAATTTTCCTGTTGTGTCTATTGGTTTTCCCTCAGGGGCACATGTATTTTTTATTGTGAGCTCAATTTGGGTAGAAAGTATAGGCCTGCACAAGTCATGGACAGTGGAAGTAACCCTACAGTGCGGCTTCTGCCAAGTCTTCTGAAGATTTTATATGCAATCTGTAGTGCTCCTTTAAGAGTCCTAGCTTTTGTAGGAGTCTCTATACCCAATTAGACATCGAAACATTAGTCCTTAGGATTTGTATCTGGTCCACCGTATCAGTGCAAGCCTTTCTCAGGTTTTAAAATCCCATTTCCCCCCACACACACACGCAGATATTTCCCCTCTCTACACTCTAAGATCTCTCTTCTTAACTAAACACACCCTCAAATCATTTAATATTTACTAAGCTGATAACTGCCTACAGGCACATTTAGTGAATGACATCCAGAATAGAACAAAGTTATCCAAAAATTGCTTAGTCTAATTTGGATTTCAATTTATTTTAGTAACCTCATCATAATATTATGCTGCATACATACATGCTACACTCACTTAAAATTGATGGATCCTTGACATAGGAACTAATGCCAAAACAATTTCTGACATCTAAAGATGCTTCACATTTATGCTGCATGAATTTTAGTTTTTTTACATTTTTCACACAAAGGTGAGTCAGTACTATACAACAAGTTAGAAACCTTATAAATAAAAACAAAGATAATTTTAAAAAAACCCTAGCTTTCTAAAAAAAGAGGGGTAAGACTGTTCCTGTGTGTGACAAACCCTATTATTTCTGCCTGTCCAGCAATCCATACAGAACACTTCTAATAGAAAATGTATTCCTTTTAATTCAGATGGGAATTATCCCACCCAAACACAGGCAAGAGCTCCTGATCCTATGTCCCAGCCACAATGGACTGGTTTGGAAATTGGATTTACTCTAAGCCAGAAAAGTAAGAGCCATCTGTAGGAATTTTGCTGGAAATTTCAAAATAAGGGCTCTTTCCCTTTCTAAGATTGTAAGCACTGAATATACCACCCATGTAAATCTAAGATGTCACAACTACATGGGCAGGTAATGTATCTGGGAATGAAACTGACAGAGAAAAATGGAGCTAAGAGATTAGAAGAGAAAGACCACGTTTTGATCATATAATTAAAACCACTGGATATAACTCTGAAATTCCTAGTTACACAAACCAGTATTATTCCACTGATTTTCTCAAACTGGGTTCAGCTGCTTTTCTGTCTTGCAAGCAAGAAACATAATACAATGTAGTAAGCTTGACTGCTCTTTATAGACAGTTATCAAAGAGTTCCCATATTCCACACATACACAAAAATCTCTTTTGTAGCACTTCTATCAAATTCTTTTACAGTAGCTACTACCTGGTGGGGGCGGGGGGGATAGGTTAGTTTGCAAAGGTTACAGGTTATAAGGCTAGATGCTTTTTAAAACAGATTCATCGTAAACCATGAACCATACCTATAGAAGCAGAATCATCATCAACTATACTCACAAAATTCCCCTTTTGTAGCATCTCCCCTGTCTACGAATTGTCTGGCTTTAAAAAAGAAGTCTATTTTGTTTTCAATTAACCTGGTTCCAAAGAATGTGATTTCCTTTCCTCTTAATAACCTTCTGTCCCCAGTCCCAAATTCTGGCCCCAGAATATATTTTAGGAATATAGCCCTAAAAAATTACCCTAAATCTAGAGGGGGAATGTGTATGTAAAAAGCTATACTAATCATATGTAACTGTTTAAAATTTCTAAAAAAAAATAAATACGTAAAAACAGCTTAAGCATTCAGCAAGAACAGAACAGTCAGGTAAATTATATTCACAAATGGGAAGGTAAAATCATGAAAAATGAAGTTTACAGGGGCACCTGGGTGGCTCAGTCAAGTAGCATCTGACTCTTGGTTTTGGCGCAGGTGATGATCTCAGAGTTGTGAGATCGAGCCCCACATTAGGCTCCACATTGGGTGTGGAGCCTGCTTAATATTCTCTCTCTACCTCTCCCTTGGCCCCTTCCAGCCCTCTCTCAAAAAAAAAAAAAAGTTCACAATCATTCATATTAGGAGATTACACTTAATATAAAATTAAAGACACACATAATTACACTAATACAAAAGATATGTGAAGGATAAAAAGCCTGAAGGAAGTACAACCTAAATGCAAAAAGTGATTTATGTTTCTATGGTGACCCTGGATTTTCTTCGGCTTTTGACCATTTTCTAACTTTTCTTGTAGGACTATGTATTATTTCTATTTTTAAAAAAATTAGAATACCAAAGTGGAGGTAAAAGTTATCCAACCAGGACCAAGAAATACTCTTTCTTGAAATATCCAAGCCTACTGTCTATCAGTCCAAAATAATGCTCAGGTCATAATCTTGAAGTCTGCCCTCCTCCTTTAACTACCCTTTCAAATGGTGACAACAGCAATAACAGAAAACTTCAGCTTCCAGGTGGCAGACTAAGCAGATGCTGGCCACCTGCCCCCAAGGCCCCACTGAGATAAACATAAAGAGCCAAGAGAAGTAAACCCCAGAACACTGAAAAGAATAAAAAGGGACACCAACAAATGAAGTTTCAAAATTTTCTGGGGGACAGAAGAACAGACTGGATTAGGTTGGAGGATAAAAGAAGTCGAGAAAGCTAATGTCTACAATCTGTTTCAGGAACTGGGAGTCAGCAGTCCAAAACTTGGCTCAGAGCCAGTTAGTATATTGTGTACAGAACTGAGGTCTGAGTGTGAAAATAGGGAGACTACTTGAAGAACTGCAAGCAGAACAGCTCAAAGTTGGTGCCATCATTCCCCTGCCACAACCCCAAGCACAAGACAGTGAGCCAGTATTTGCCTCCAGCTAAAATACTGGAGATATTCCCTAAAGAAATTAAACTATTTGGAAAAAGCAAAACTTCTAGCATGAATGGTGGTATCCTAGAAGAAGCCCTTCTGATTCTGGCATCTGGAAGGCCAACACCCAATCAGCCTCATCCTAAGGCAAAGCCTGTCAGTCACATATTCTGTCTCAGCCCCCACCCTCCATCTCTCACCACCTGCGTGCCTCCCCCAACACACACACACACATACTCTCTCTCTCTCTCTCTCTCCTATCTCCCAGGAAGAACCCAAACAAGAAAACTATCCTTGTTACACAGCAAAAGGTATAAGCTAGAATCAGCTAACCAATTCATCTTCATTAAACATGAACAACTCAAGGCTGACCAAACATGTAAAAAGAGAAAGCCCAAGTTAATAATTATTAATCCTAGAGAAAACAGATAATTCAGAAAAACACTTTTAGAAACCACTAATTGGCTACAGAGAAATTCAAAATATTAGATCTTTACAAAAAAGGATAGGATCTATGAAAAAAGAATAAAATACAATAAAAAATGCTCTCAAAGATTAATGACTACTGAAAACAAAAACATTAAAGTGAATGATTTAGAATATATAGTTGACAAAATTTTCCAGGGGGAAAAAAAAGAGAGAAAGAGAGAGATGAAAAATAGAGGGGGATACCTGGATGGCTCAGTCAGTTAATTGTTTGCCCTCGGCTCAGGTCATGATCCCACGGTACTGGGATCGAGTCCCGCCTTGGGCTCCCTGCTCAGTGGGAATTCTGCTTCTCCCTCTGCCTGCTGCTCCCCCTGCTTGTGCTCCCACACACACTCTTTCTCTCTCTCTTGCTCTCTGACAAATAAATAAATAAGTAAAATCTTAAAAAAATACAAAAGAAAAAGTAGATAATGAACTTACCAAAGATTTAAAAAAAAAATTCCCAGAGTTTTAGGACGCCATAGTTTAAGTGCCTAATACAATGTGGTATACCAGTCATATCCCACCTTCAAGAGAGAGGATGCCGATCAGGGAAATATAAATCAAAACCACAATGAGATACTACCTCACACCAGTCAGAATGGCTAAAATCAAGTCAGGAAATGACAGATGCTGGCGAGGATGCGAAGAAAGGGGAACCCTCCTACACTGTTGGTGGGAATGCAAGCTGGTGCACCCATTCTGGAAAACAGCATGGAGTTTCCTCAAAAAATTGAAAATAGAGCTACCCTACAACCCAGCAATCGCACTACTGGGTATTTACCCTAAAGTTACAAATGTAGTGCTCCGAAGGGGCACATGCACCCCAATGTTTATAGCAGCAATGTCTACAATAGCCAAACTAGGGAAAGAACCTAGATGTCCATAAACAGAAGAATGGATAAAGAAGATGTGGGGTATATATATATATATATATATATATATATATATATATATAGGAATACTATGCAGCCATCAAAAGAAATGAAATTTTGCCATTTGTGACAACGTGGATGGAACCAGAGGGTATTATGCTGAGCTAAATAGTCAATCAGAGAAAGAAAATTATCAAATGATCTCCCTGATATGAGGAATTTGAGAGGCAACGTGGGGAGTTTGAGGGGTAGGGAAGGAAAAAATGAAACAAGACTGGTTGGTAGGGAGACAAACCATAACAGGACTCTTAATCTCACAAAACAAACTGAGGGTTGCCAGAGGTAGGGGGGTAAGGATAGGGGAGGGTATGTGCTATGGCGAGTGCTGTGAAGTAAGTCTGACGATTCATAGACCTGTACCTCTGGGGCTAATAATACATTATATGTTAATAAAAAATTAAAAATTTAAAGAGAGAGAGAGAGAGAGGATGCTGAGTAGAGTCAGCTGCCAGCCTCTAGCTGCTGCACCTTCAGCATTCATGCCAAGTCCAGATTCTCCCTTGGGGTGCTCCCAGCCAAGGACAGAACATAGAAAGGTATTAGAGCAGAGCCGTTCCCACCCAACGAGGGACTCCTCTCACAGGCAATCTTTGCCCCGAGGAATGCCATGGCTCCAGCTCAGGCTTTCCTGGAGCTGCACTGTAATCAGAGGCTCTGCCTACCCAACTCTTCCTTCTTTCCCTCTCTCCTATTCACAGATGTCAATCTGAACCTCAGTCTGAAGATTCTCTCTACCTACTTTCGAACTCTCTCCCCTTAATCCTTCATAGGTGTTCTCCCTCAATAAATCTCTTCAATACCTACTTCCATCTTGGAATCTGCTTCTCAGAGGAACTGGACTAACCAGAAATGAATGAAAAAGTATCACATGTAGCTACATCTAACTATGATTTTTAGAACACAAATGATAAAAGAAAAAAAACCCTAAAAATTTTTATAGGAAAAAATCAGGTTACCAACAAAGAGAAAAGAATCAAATTCCCCTCAGACATCTCATCAGCAACAATGGATATTAAAAAACAATATATTGGGGGCACCTGGGTGGCTCAGTGGGTTAAAGCCTCTGCCTTCAGCTCAGGTCATGATCCCAGGGTACTGGGATCAAGCCCCGCATTGGGCTCTCTGCTCATCGGCGAGCCTGCTTCCTCCTCTCTCTCTGCCTGCCTCTCTGCCTACTTGTGATCTCTGTCTGCCAAATAAATAAATAAAATCTTTAAAAAAACAATATATTGGCATTAATTGTATTAAATTGATATTAAAAGCACAACATATTCAAAATTCTGACCTAGAATTTCATACCCATATAAACTAATACCAAAAAAGGGAATGGGGATGCCTGAGTGGCTCAGCTGGTTAAGTGTCCTACTCTTGATCTCAGCTCAGGTCTTGATCTCACAGTTGTAAGTTCAAGCCCCACACTGGGCTCCATGCTCGGCATGAGACTACTTTAAAACAAGGGGATGGGAGAGTAAAGGATTGGGATTTTAGGCATGGGGAGGATTCAGATTTTACATTCCCTAAATCCTTAAGGAAATAACTTGAGAGTGAACACCAATAAAACAAGACTTGAATTTTAAAAAACAAAAACAAAAAAACCTCAGCAAGATAGCTCTATGAAACAACAGAGTAATCCCAAGAAATCAGCAAAAGTGCAGGCTCTGTTCATTGGGCTAGAAACCAGCCAGTCAGTTTGCAATGGGAATACAAAGAACTCCAAAACTAAAGTGTTTAAAAGAAAAAATAAATAACAATATATCCAATAGAAAAGACATGAAGATTTTTTTCTTTTTAAGTAAGACATGATAATGGCAAATAATATTGGGGAGGGGGAGAATTTACATTAGAAAAATGGGAGGGAGAACTGTATACCTGGCCTAAGTATAAAGTTAAGCAAATTGTGTTATTATATTATTTTAGGCTATTAGTGGTAGGGGAAAAAGAGTGAGCTTAAAAAAAAAAATCATTGATTGACCTTGATATTTAAGAATATTCTCTTTGGGGCATCTGGATGGCTCAGTTGGTTAAGTGTCTACCTTAAGCACAGATCATGATCCCGGGCTCTTGGGATAGAGACCCAGATCAGACTCACTGCTCAGTGGGGAGTGGCTTCTCCCTCTCCCTCTGCCCCTCCTCCCCTTGCTCATGCCCTCTCATTCCCTTTCTCTCTCTCAAATAAATTTTAAAACTCTTTAAAAAAAAAAAAAAAAAAAAGAAGGGCGCCTGGGTGGCTCAGTGGGTTGAGCCACTGCTTTCGGCTCAGGTCATGATCTCAAGGTCCTGGGATCGAGTCCCACATCGGGCTCTCTGCTCAGCAGGGAGCCTGATTCCCTCTCTCTCTCTGCCTGCCTCTCTGTCTACTGTGATCTCTCTCTGTCAAATAAATAAATAAATAAATAAATAAAATTAAAAAAAAAAGAATATTCTCTTTAGAGTGATGCAGAAATTATGATTCTGGGATTCAGAGAGAAGGATATGTAAATTTACTATATAATTTGGCCTGATAGTGAAAATATTTAAATAACAATAACAGTACAAATGCACCTTATTGATTTTGAACTTTAGTTCAACTATGGACCAAGTATAGAAGATAGTTACACTTGTAGGCATATTATTATCAGCAAGCTTGAAAACATGATGTATAGCCAAGAGAAAATAGGATTTTGGCCAGACTAGGGGAAGAGGGGACAGGAATAAGGGGGAAAAAATTTTTTTAAGATTTTTTTTTTTTTTTTTTTAGTCAGAGAGAGAGAGAGGTAGGCAGAGGGAGAAACAGGCTCCCTGCTGAGCAAGGAGCCTGATGCAGAACTCAGTCCCAGGATGCTGGGATCATGACCTGAGCCGAAGGCAGACACTTAACTGACTGAGCCACCCAGCCTTCCCAAGGAAAAAATATTAACAAAGGTTTAAATATATAAAAATTACAAAGGTAACAAGAGTAAACATAATGTGGTTAAGTACAAACATGAGGAAAGGAAAATGAGGATGGCAATAGTGTGTGTTAAGTCCTAATTTTTCATCTCAAAGAATCAACACACAAACTGATAAATTTAATCAATCAAGTTGATAAATCAAGGATTACAGGTACAAGCATACCTTCTAAAATTCTAAAGTCTTATCAGAATTAAATAAAGAAAAAGAGTTAAAAGAGAAACTAACTAGAAAGCATCACTGGAAATAAATAAATGTACAAAACTTGTTATTCATCCTAAAATGCTATTATTTGATTTATTCCCACTTGGTTATAGTTCTTTATTAAAAAAAATTTTTGTAAGCTAAGTATCTTCATTTAGTCTGGAATCCCAAAGTATTTCAAACTATTCAGCCCATATCAAGTCTTTCTGTCTTCTGCTGTGCTCTCATTGACTGTTATCCTTGCTTCCTCTCTGATTCTGGCTTCTCACTTTATTACCGCTCTCTCTGAGGTTCGATTTGCCTTCACCACTCTCCTGTCTTCTGTCTTAAGTCAAAACAGGTCTCCTTCATCCTGGGACAAAGAAAAGTTTCACTTGACTGGAATACTCTCCATCACTGTTCTATTTCTCTTCTTTCAACTTTCCAAATTTCCAACTTTAAATAAGCAGTCTACTTCCCCTAAAACCTGGCTTCTAAACACTAAGTATAATGATGATTTTACAGTTCCCAATCTACATAATACCTTATCCAAGCAATTCACTTCATGAAATCCTTCTGTTCAATCTTCTCTCCTAAGGCGAGGTAAGACTGGAGAAGGAGTAAGAATACGTCACAAGAAGTGTTCCAGAGAACATCTGCAGAAATGCTGGCAGGAAGCATTCCAGTTACAGTGCATGACTGCTTTGTTCAAGAATGTTTCATCTTCTGTCTTTTGGCACAGAGGACAAATTCCAAGTAAACTAAAAACAACCAACTTCTCAACAGACGTATTCTAAGACTTATTAGTTATACTTAATTATCTTTCCTTTCATCATCATATTAATGTGTGAGAAAACTAATAGTAATAGAATACAAGCCTGAGGAAACAGACAAAATAAGGTTAAGGAAATGTTCTAAAGATATTGAGTCCAAATACAATATTCCTATACCAAATTTCAACATTCCCCACTAAAAAGAGTATATATCTTGCAAATTAAGAGAAAAGCAAGCCAGACAGAAAACTGTCCAAAAGCTAGTGAATGAACTAAGAAGATCCAAACTCTGAAAAATTACCATTTAGACAATATCCTGGTTTTCTTTAAAATATAAATCAATTAAAATATATTCAATATTGACTTTTAAGAGTGTATTAATTTGGGATGCCTGGGTGGCTCAGTTGGTTAAACGGCTGCCTTCAGCTCAGGTCATGATCCCAGCATCCTGGGATCAAGTCCCACATCGGGCTCCTTGCTCAGCAGAGAGCCTGCTTCTCCCTCTGCCTCTGCCTGCCACTCTGTCTGCCTGTGCTCACTCTCTCTGACATATAAATAAATAAAATCTTAAAAAAAAAAAAAAGAGCGTATTAATTTGTTGCTTTTGGCCATTCATGTCTACTTGCAAGAAAGAGAGCACAGCCTTGGTAAGATAATCAAATGGGAAAAATCCATATAAAGCATTAGTTTTGAGCCTCAAAGCTATTGAGAAAAGTAAAAAACTAACTAATGGAGTCATATTTATGGAAAACTAGCTGATTTTATTATTATCAATACCAAACAAGTCTTTAAATCAAGTAAAATTTATTTAATTAAGCATAAAGTTACCTTCACATTTGTCTACAACCATAGTATAGTTCTTGGCAAAAAGTTCTTTGGAGTTTAAGACATCCCCAACTGCAAGATGACATATATAAAACTCCCATTGTTTATGTGATAGTGGATTTGTTAATCAAATTAAAATAATTATACTATTGAGAATAAAATAAAATGGAAATAATTTACTCATAAGATTCATATTTAAATCATCTTTATTTACAAAATACTATCCTGAGAGTTTTAATTCCATTAAGCTCTTATGTGAGCAAAGGTATAATAGGTTAAGTAACAGCCGTTACTTAAACTGAAAATGAGAGAAGTCAAAATTACTTTTGAAGAGAGATCAAAAATACGGTTAAGTTTCTTGCTGTGGTGCTGGATGTTCAGTAGTAGGCTCATTTGAAGGTGGAGTCAACCCTGATGGGAACTCACTTCTATTTTCAGCATGTGGGGGTGGGGGAAAAAATCCAGCTCTTGGGGGAAGATAATGAGGAAAAGCTCTCGGTGGATAGACATTTCTCACTGTTCAAAAAGATTGGTAAAAGACATATTTTAACTTTAAGTACCTGTACTTCAGTTCTATTAAATGATTAGCTTATAACTTACAATACCTATCTTTATATTCAAAAATTGACCCCAGAATAATTACTTGATCTAACAAATGAATTTTTATAACATTGAGTAAAAGCATACTCTCTTCAATTGCACATGATTGAAGGGAACATCATTAACTTTAGCCACAATTTTTGTCCTTTGAAAACCTAACATCTTAACACTTTTCAAAAATTATTATTTTAAAATATATAATAAGGCTTAATTAAAAATTTTCATGTCATATAATTTTCACCAGACTTAAAATTCTGACTAGTAATTTCCAATTCTAATTTTATACTATCCTAAAACATTTACAGTTAAAAGACTATCTTGAATTTCCCCAAAATTCATCTTAATTCACCTTAAACCTTAAAATAGAGGAGAAATGAGAGAAGAAATGCCATGTCAGGCATATACTATCCTTCCACCTAGTGTTTGGTTAACTATTTATTCTATAGAAACCTAAATGGCAATGTATAGATATAAAAGCAAAAAATTGTTTTCTTCTTATGTAAGACTATGAAAGAATTTCAGTAAATTCAACAATTACTCTAAACATGATAAACGTATTTTAGGTTTTTTTTTTTTTGGTTTTTTTTTTTTTTTTGTATTTTAGGTTTTAAATAAGTAGAACTGCATAGGAACTACTTATGAAAAAAACTTTTAAAAATACTTTATCCAGTAATTTTAATGCTAAAATATAAGCTGTAATTATTTTTACTAATTGATGCAGTAACCATTTTCTAATCAAATAAGATACAAATAATTTTAGTCTTAATTTAAGACTGCTGCAAAAAAACAATGATTTTCCCGATTACTGAAATACAGAAATAATTCCATATCATTAGGATGAATCATGTGGAAGCCTCATTACAGTCTACAAATGGCTGGCTGCCTTTCCAGTTTGGAAAAGTAATGGTATACTCACAGTGAGAAAAACTTACTACATGAATAAGAAGCAGAATTATATCTTTGATTTACTCTATAAAACACACACTAAGTTAAAAAAAAACAAAACGTACTTGCATATGGAGGTGGCGGTGGGCCAGCAAAATCCCTTGGTGGAAAATAATCTCGAGGAGCTCCATACATGCTTCCTGGAGGAGGTGGAGGAAAAGGAGGTCCTCTTCTCATGAACGGACCCCTTGCATCCATTGGAAATAACGGAGCCCTGAATGGAGCAAGAGGTGGAGGAACAAAGCCAGGGCCCGTTGCTTCACTTTTGGCGGGGAGAGATGAATCAGGCACATTTAAATTCTGTAACAAATTGACATACAGTGGTCACTAAAACAACAGCAAAATTTGCAATAATCTTCCTGAAAAATCTTAGGTTTAGAAGAAGGCAGTCTATAATAATCTTAATAGTTTCTTCTGAAAGATTCTGTTTTCCATATCAGATGGATTTTTGCAATCACAAATATTAACTGAAAAGAAAGTAATACTCTGGCTAAAGATACAACACAAGAGTAGTCCAAGAGTACCAAAACATATATTCTTTTATCAAGTACATACTGAAAAACAGATGTTTATGTTTGTATTTTCTTTTTTTTTTTTTAAGATTTTATTTATTTATTTGAGAGAGAGACAGTGAGAGAGAACACTAGAGGGGAGAAGGTCAGAGGGAGAAGCAGACTCCCCATGGAGCAGGGAGCCCAAATCGGGACTCGATTCCAGGACTCCAGGATCATGACCTGAGCCCAAGGCAGTTGCTTAACCAACTGAGCCACCCAGGCGCCCTATGCTTGTATTTTCAACATAAAAAAAGTGACCAAAAGCAAAAATTGTAAAGGTATTAACAAAAATATACTTTAAAACATTCAAATAAAAATTGAAGGGGGAAATCCAAATTCCTGTTTAACTTTAGTAAACTAACTCAAGCCTTTAGTCTGTAAGTTGTACTGTATCACCATAGTGTACAATCCAGAAAAGAAACAGCTATAATGCTATATAGGGAGTGTATATATTTGTCAAAATGGGAGAGGCAGCTTTATATCAAGAACTAGATTGCCAGCTAAATTTCTCTTCTAATAAATCAAGAGTCTGGAAAGCGCCTGAACACATGGATAAAATTCCACTTTCGATACTCACACCAAGGTCGTCTTTGTTATCATTTCTACTGGATTCCATTTCTGAAGACATTGGTCCATCTAAACATAAAAGTTAAACCATGAAAAATACATGACTGATCACTCCATTCCTACGATATCTCCCAATCACAAGGGACTGTTGATATTTTCTCATTCTCCCATTAGTACATAAACCGGCCCGATACCAGCATCCTGCATTGCGGCCACAGGAACAGCTTTAGGTCACTGGAAACTGTGGCACACTCAAAGTTCTGCAAAGGCAGGTGGCAGGAATTTCTGTGGCTTGTTTCTAGGCAACCCTAATGCAAGAGCATCATTAGGAGACTTCTGGAAGGTGGCATCCCTCTCCCTTTTCCTTCTTTCCTTCCTTTCTTTTTGCCCTCCCTCCATTCTTCCTTCCTTTCCTCTTGCCTTCCTACTTTCCTAATTCTTCCATCAGGTAACATAGACTAGCATTTGAATTTAGCTACTGTTCAAAATAAATGTTCCTGGACTCTGTTTTCACCAAGAACTGCTCGGTCCATGAGAAGGTAAATTCAAACAACCCTCTCTCTGACCACAACACTTATCCTCGCCTAGCCTTCTCATTTAGTTATTCTCACTACATCTGTTCCTGTCACTGAAGCTTCCAGTCCTCTGGTCTCCCTCCATTTTCTTCAGTTTCCTCCTCTCTTCATTTCCACCCCTAATTAACTAGACTTCTAAGTCCATCACTTCTTCCAGTCATTGATGTCCTTACCCAGTTGGCAATATTTCGACATGTATGTGACAATATTCTAGCTCTATATTAATCCAACTCTCCACTTCCACTCTACCTATACCTGCAATTCAGCACCTCTGCAGGTAAAACAAATCACAGATTTGTGTAGACAGAGCCCACTCCAAGCTGATGGATTTCCAGCCATACTTGCAGCTGCTCAATGACTAATTGTTCTGCATCTTTCAAACCACATTTCTTCTCAGCAATTTTAAATCTCCATTCTCTTCAAACCTACTATACCAGTCACTTAGAAACTCCCTTAACTTTCTGTAATCAAACAAATAAATGTATCAGCAACCAAATTCCTATGATTTTTCCTCCTCTTATCATGGAGAAGGCTCCTTCTAGACGATCTATGACCCTGGTTCTATGCTCTGAACCTCTCCCCTTCCTCTCCGTTGCCTCCCTCTTCCCTTTCTGCTAGACCCATTCTATCAGCAAGTCTCTTCCAACTACTACTTAAAAATGAGACAGAAAAAGAAAATTCCCCTACAGATACCCTTCTCTTCTGTAATCAATACTTGTTCTATATATATTGTTCGGAATTCCTCTCATTTTGTCCTCATTTTACTGCAATCTATTTGCAACATCCACTACTCCACCGAAATTATTTTCCCCATCAAAAAAAATCTTTTTTTGCTAAACTAAAAGACACTTGCAGTCCTTATTTTATATTATTTCTCACCATTATTGACCACACACTCTCTCTCTTTAAATCCTCTCAGCCTTCAATTTTTGTGATGGTACCCTTCTCTATCTTCCCTTGCTAGCCACTCCTTCTCAGTCTCTTTGGTAGGCTTTACTACCTCTGTCTATCCTTAAATGATGGTCTTCATGGAGTTCCACCTCAACTCCATTCTCCTTTCATTCTCCCTTTGAGAAATCCCATCTACTCCTACACCTTTAATTTGATGTATACCAACTAATGACTTCCAGATGTGTGATTCAGATTGTTACTTCCCCTCCTAGGACTTCAAAGCTTGAACTGCCTCTTTGAATATTCATGCAAGTGTATCACAGGTGCTGCTAATTTTGTCAGTTCAAAATGTAACTTTTAATCTTTCCTGTCAAATTTGCTCCTGTTCCTTGTTCTTTGTCTCAGAACAATGAATGGCCCAGATGCCATAGCCAGGAATCTAGGCATCAGCCAAGACTCCTTCTTCCCCCACACTCCCACATGCTTTCAATCCTAAATCCTCCCAATTCTCTTTTCTCTATGTCTGCTTACATCTATGTATCCCTATCCCCTCTGCTAAATCACTACCCTCTTACTGACGTAGATTCCTGTCACAGACTCCTAAAAAGTTACCGTGCCTCCAATCTTAACTGCTCCCTCCAGTCTATTCACCATAACGCAACCACAGTAATTTCTCTAAAATGCAGGTCTGATTACTTCTTTAATGTGTTCCCATTACCCTGTGAACAAGGTCCAAGTTTTGAACAGGTTTGCAAGGCCCTGAGAACTCTATGCACTGCTTAACCTTTTCACTACTTGTTTCAATATTCCCTGACTCACACTCCATGTTGCAGCCATAATTTATTAGGACATTGTAAGTCTTAATCTTTAAAGGTGCTATTCTCTTCTTCTAGAACATTATTGCCTGATGGATATATAAGAAAGATATATATATATATATGTATATATATATATATTTCTCCACACTTAATTATTAGCTTCTTATAGGCAGAAACTATACCTTATTATAATTATATTCTCTGCCATGTCACGTAGGGCACCTTCTAAACAGTAGACATTTAAAAATTATCTAATTGGATAATTATATACCAACAACAAAAAAGGACATGTAAGAAATGTTAAATAGCATTAGTTTAAAAATAGACATTCATCACATATACACTGTCACTCCATAAAGTTTGAATTAATGGGGGAAAACAATTTCAAAATCCAAAATCCAAAGGTTAGAAAGAAATTATTTAATTAAAACTAATTATAATTAATCTAAGCCATAGATCTCCTTCTCTTAGTATTCGAAAAAGATTCCTTTTCTAAAATAATAAGTATTTCAGCCAGATAATGCCTAACACCCCCCTTGCAATATATATCCTGTCCTGAAGAAACCTTTTACCAATAAATTTATTTTAAGTTTCTATTTGCTTTTAATCTTTTTAACGTTACACTCTTCTGACTAATACACTGGATATATATATATGTATTTCCCAATTTTAGAGGATTGCTGTGAGGTGGTTTAAGGAAAAGAGTGCCTGACAAATAGTAGGTTGCTCAATATATGTTAGTTAAATCTATCTTCATATGTAATGTTTAAATAAGGTACTTGATTAAAGCAACAACAAAGCAAATTATTTTTCTTGTGGATTTTCACATGTCCATTCACACTAGCTTAACTTCCCTGATTACCAAGTAGGATATATGTAAGTGGACTGGAAAAATTTTTTAAATTAATCATGGAATAGAGTAAAATCGGACATCATAGCTAAATATAGTAAACCCATTACAATAATGCCCAAATCAACCATTAACACATATGCACATGCCATGGATACATATAACAAGAAACATAAAATTAAAAAGTTTCAGAAAAGATTTTAGCATCAAGAGCTATCAAAGATGTCCAGTTATTAGTCCTTTTTTCAGCTTCCAATTCTTTCATGTGCCACCATTATTAAAAAATATACACATACACAGAAGTATTTCTTACCCACTTTATCCAAAGACGGCATATTAACACTTCTGAGTTCTGCTGGCCCAGATAGTCTGCCAGAATTAGAATAAAATCTGTCTTGCCTTTGTGGAGGAAGAGCTGGATCAGGATATGGTTGGCCTAGAAAACAGGTTTGTAAAATATTTTCATTAGTATAAAAATAAATCAAGTTTATTTAAGTTTAATAGATAGAATCAGACATTTCTCTTGCTTCCTAAAAAACTGAACCATATTCTTGGTAGACAATAGTAAATAATTTGAAGAATTAGCAAAGAAAGAAAAAAAGGAATATGTTGTAAGTGTATCAGGAAATTTAGCAAAGCAGACACTGATAAGAGAAATAGTTAACAAAGCAGATATCATTCGGAGGTCATCAATGATCAAATTTTTAGTAACTTCAGTATTTTGGCAGTTAACACCCCTCCAAAACCAAAGGGGGACATCTTTTGCTCAACAGATGAACAGAAGGTTCACAATGCTCAGATTAAGGATGCCTGGACAGACACAAATCTGGGCACAGAATGTGACTCAGGTACTTCTGCAACTACCCTTCATTGTCCCCAGGGGTCACTTACAATGACAAAACTGTCATTCCTGGGTACTTGTAGAACTCATCATTCTTGAAAAAAATAAAAGTAGTCTATTGCATCTTTGACAGGTGATGGAAGATTTTGACAGATTAGTTATGCATATGCCCAACTCCAAAAATAAGAGAAAAGTCAAAGGGAGTGAACTGTGTGGCTCTTTCTTATCCATAGAAATATGGAAAAACACTTGCAAACTGCTTTCCATGACTGTCCAAAGCAGTGGTTCATAATGTGAACTCCACACAATGTTGGATATGTCATTCCTCATCTGACTCAGACAGATGGGACCTTACTGACACACCTCTCCCACACAAAGCCAAGGAAACCACTCAGCATCAACCAGAGTTAATGGAAAGAATTATATTTAATGAGCTCCCAAGGGCCAAGGGATGTGAATCAGGAAAGAGAGATCTGGGTGGATAGCCTCAGGCTCATTTCCTCCCTCTTTCAGAATCTTAGCAAAAAACTGTCTCAATGGGTCTGAATTATTAGCCCAATTATAGGAAGACCAATACCAATGACTGAGATCTAAACTAAGTTTTCCCTTTCTACTTCAAACATGGGATTAATTAAATGGCAGAGCTGAGCAAGTGGATAAAACGCGGAAGCCTGAAAACTTCCCAACTCTTTCTTAAGCAAGTCTCAAGATACCATACTATACCATTATTTTGCTTCTAAAATACATCCCCACAATATCAGCAACCTCAGAAATACAAAATCAAAAAGAAATTAAAAATTTTGCTACAAGCTTGCTATTTTATAAATCATATACCCATGGTGCCCTCCACTGGCCAAAATAATTTATTCCTGAAATCTACCAGGGCTTAATGTATACATGGCACTACTGATATAAAGTTGATTTTGATACAGTCCACACTCACTTTATAGTTTAATAGTGACAGAAATAAATACAATGTGGCCAATGCCTTATAAAGAGATATACAAATTATGAGTGGCGGCCTACTAAATTCTGACTGGAGGAATCAGAAATTGTGGTGTTATGGAGGACGTAAAGCTCGCCCTGAGAGAAAAGGAAGGATGAACAAGTAAACAAGGGTATTCTGGTCAAACTCAGATATACACACCACACATGATGTAACAAGATAAAGCTATGTGGAAGGCACATGACCAATGAGACTGAAATACAGAAAATAAAGACAAATGGTTCCTTGTTTGCTTGCTTTCATACCTTTGTTTTCTACCATCCTTATAAGAGAAGACATGATTAAAAAGAAAGAATGGGAGAAGGAAAAGGGGGAAAAAATGAATAAAGACTGCAAATAAGTATACACAGCATTCTGAGGCAGTTTCATAAACTAAGAATTAGAATAAAATCCAAAATGCCTGGGTTAAACAAAAATATTATTTATCTCTCTTCATTCCATAACAAATCTTGGACTGTAACAGCTCCCTGAGTGCCCATTTTAATAATTCTGGATTCTATCACACAACAGAAACAAAAGAGAATTATAAAGATGGATAAAGAATTAGAATTTTTTAGGATTAATACCGGCTAATAATCAAGTACAATAAACATCTTCCTTCACAACATGGTGAAATAGTTAATTCTAATAATTAAGGAATTTAAATGGAATGAAAAAGCAAAATTTCCAGAAAGTAGACGAAAGCAGCATGGATACAGATAGGTTAGGATTCTGCAATAAAGAGACCGATGGTATAGAAAGAATGCCTGAGAAACAGATGTGTGCAAATACGAACATTTAATTTAAGATAAAGTGGTATTTCAAACAGATGAACCAATATATAATATTGAAATAACTGTGTATTCACTGGGGGGAGGACTCCTCACACGAAACACTGAAACAGAAATAAAATCCAGATCTAAAACTTACAATAAAATTTTAAGTTTTTAGAAGAAAACAGAATATCATTTTGATCTAGGAACAGGTCTTAAACAAAACAAAAATTCTACTAAAAATGGCTTAACTTACCTATAACAAAATTTGAAACATATATAACAATAACATGCATAATAACAAATTGAGGAAATATGTGCAAAAGACAAGATTAATATCCAAAATATACTAAGAATTCTTATTGGGGTGCCTGGGTGGCACATTCAGTTGAGCATCTGACTCTTGGTTTTGGCTCAGGTCGTGATCTCAGGGTCATGAGATGGAGCCCTGCATGGAGCTTGGCACGCAGAGTAGAATCTACTTATCCCTCTTCCTCCCCCTCTGCCCCTCACGCCACATTATCTCTCTCTCTCTCTCTCTAATAAATAAATAAAGATCTTAAGAAAAAAAAGAATTCCTATTAAGCAAGAAATAAAATGGGTCAGGCAATTTACAGTAAATGAATATAAATAATATAAATTACCAATAAACAAGAAAAGATACTCAAGCTCACTAATCAAAGAACTGTACATAAAAATAAGATAAAAATTCTACCTCATATCACTGGAGAGAATTGAAAACAATTTTATGACTGTTTTATAGAAATAACTACTGTAGTTAGTCAGTAGAAATAACTACTGTAGAAATCAAGTACTGTAGAAATAACTACTCTCAAATATTTCATGCACAGCCACTCTTGAGGACAATATGACAGTATCTATTAAACTAAAAAATACGCTTATCCTATTACTCAGCAATTTCATTTCTTGGACTCATCTTTAAAGAACATATATGTGAGGGGTGTTAACTTCAGTACTGTCAGTAATAATGAAACACTGGAAACATCCTAAATGTTCAACAGAGGATAGTGGATAAATACATTGTGGTATGTTTATACACAGAATTACTATATAGCAATTAAGTAATAAACTTTATATTAAAATGGAAAGAACTCAAGAACATGATGCTGATTAAAAAACTTGATAAAAGAGAAAAATTATATATATGTATATATATTTATATATATTTTTAAATTATATATGGATCTAAGTTTACACACACTGGCCTCATGAGTAGTCACCTCTGGGAAAGAAGGATGCTAACGGCCCCAGGAAAGGAAAGGAAATAGAATAGAGTTCGGCTAATATATATAGTGTGCTACTTTTTCCTTTTCGTGGTCAAAAGATAGAAATTTCCAGTTATAAGATAAATAAGTACTAAGGATATAATATATGGTACGATGACTATTGCTAATGCTGCCCTCAGGTTCCATGGTGTAGTGGTTAGCACATCTGCCTTATACATCTTGCTAATGCTGCTGGATGACACACAGGAAAGCTGTTAAGAGAGATCCTAGAATTCTCATCACAAGGAAAACGTGTATTTTTTTTGGTACTTATATGAGATGATGGATGTTAACTAAACTTATTGTGGTAATAATTTCACAATATACATAAAGGCAAATCATTATGTTGTACACAAAATTAAACAGTGATGTTTACTGGTTATAGCTCAATAAAACTGGATAAACAATAAAAATTTAAAAGTAATGAAATAAATACCTGAAGGCTCTGAGCATTAAAAAATAGACAGATTTGGTAAAAGGGTGGGAACTTGGAAGAAGGTACCATTGTGGGGTGAGTTTTCCATTTTTTATATCTTAGCCTGAAGGCAGACCATAGTCAACCTGTAGCAGAGAGCAGTCAACCCTCATAGAAAATGCAGCTTGAAAAACCAAAGAAGAGAGTCCAGGAGAGCCAAAGAAGTGAGCCTAAGATTCTGAGATTTTTGCCCCAAGTTAATGGCTAACCCCTGAACCACAAATGTATGAGGAAAGCTTAAAGCATTTTCAGCCAAGTCTAAAACTAAGCATTTTTAGCTATGTCTAAAAACTGAACTGATATTAGGACTGCTGTCTAGAGAAGAAAAAATCTAAGTTTGAGTTTGATCAACTTAACGTTTTATAAAACAAAACCTACCCTCTTCAGAGAAATATAGCAAAATCCAGAATCCCCATAATTACTAGGATACAAACCAAATTACTCTATATAACAAGAAAATGTGACCCAGTTTAAAGGGAAAAGACAATCAACAGAGGCCATCCTCAAGATGACCCTGATGTTAGAATGATCATACAAGGTCTTGGAGCACCTGGGTGGCTCAGTCAGTTAAGCATCCGACTCTTGATGTCAGCTCAGACCATGATCTCAGGGTTGTGAGGTTGAGCCCTGTCAGACCCTGCACTCAGCCAGGAGTCTGCTTGGGATTCTCTCTCTTTCTCTCACTCTCCCTCTGTTCCCACCCCAACCCCACAGCTGTGGGCATTTCACTAATAAAAAATAAACCTTTAAAAAAACAAAACCAAACAAACAAAACAATTATACAAGGTCTTTAAAGCAGCTATTAAAAAACTATATTCAGGAGCACCTGGGTGGCTCACTCAGTTAAATGTCCGACTCTTAGTTTCTACTCAGGTCATGATCTTGGGGTCCTGAGATCAAGCCCCGAGTCAGGCTCTCTGCTAATAAATCTTTTTTTTAAAAAACTATACTCGGGGTGCCTGGGTGGCTCAGTGGGTTAAAGCTTCTGCCTTCGGCTCAGGTCATGATCCCAGGGTCCTGGGATCGAGCTGTGCATCGGGCTCTCTGCTTGGCAGGGAGCCTGCCTCCCCCTCTCTCTCTGCCTGCCTCTCTGCCTACTTGTGATCTCTGTCTGTCAAATAAACAAATAAAGTCTTAAAAAAAAAAAAAACTATACTCATAATGAAAATACTCATAATGAATAAAAAAAAAATCTCAGGAGAGATATCAAAAATATTAAAAAGTGAAAATTCTAGACCTAAAAAATACAGTATCTAAAATAAAACTTTTACTGAATGAGCTTAATATTAATAGCAGAATGGAGATGATAGAGGGAAGAGTCAGTAAACTTAAAGACAGATCAAGAGAAACTATTCAACCAAAATAATAAAAGAAAAATTGGAAACAAAATGAAAAGACTCAGGGATCTATGAAATAGTATCAAAAGGTCTAAAATTATAGATTTAAGGCAATTTTTAAAGGAAATGTAAAATATTTACTAATTTTATGAATGAACAACAACAAAGTCATTACTGTCTGAACTCTAGTCTCTGCTATTTGCCTAGCTATTTTAACTTAAGACTGTCAGCTATTCTCTTTAAGAACTCAGTGTTCTTTCCAAATAATAAGGGCAATAAATAAATGAGTGGGGTTGGGGGGGGGCAGATTAGTGGTTTTTAAATATAGCTGCTCCTTAGAACCTCCAAGAGAGTTTTTTTAGACATACAGACCTTACCTCTGAAGTTCATGTTCAGAAGGCCTGATCTGAGGTGGGACCCAGATGTATCTGCGTTTCCTTGAAGTTTCGTAAGTTATTTCTGAAGGTAAGTCAACTTTGAGCTACTACACTAGATTTTAATGAAGAGCTATGCAGTGCATTTGACAGGGACTCTTGGTACTAATAGCTTGTAAAGTCTCAAAGGAAAGTCCTCTATACAGATGTAGAGATAAGATATCCACAGACATCTTGTAACCAAGTCCTCTGAGAAAGGGACTGTGATTTATTATCTTTATTTTTATCACAGCAAAACTTTTTAATGAATATTAAAGACATGAAAGATGTTCTATACCACTCCCCTAAAAGATTCTTAAGCATATATGTCACAGCAAATAGATTTCTAAATATTAAAAAAAATACTCAGCTTTGTCAGAATTATTTGGGTAGTCATTCAGTCAACAAGTATTTGCTGAGCAAATACTACATCCCTAGCATTGTGCTCAGTGCTGAGGCTATAGCAGTGAACAAAGTGACACAAATCTCTGTCTTAATTAAGCTTTATTTAGTGATCTCAAACAAAGCAAAACCACAGTACAGGTAGCCACCATTTCTTAGAACATACACATAACACTACAGCAAGGGCTGATTCTTGGAATTGAAGTTTTTTTCCTATAATACTCTTACTCACTCCAACTCCTCAGGAAGGAATCAGAAATATTATATATTTTTTAAATGTAACTAATGTATACAAATCAGGCATAGCTCACTACACATAACAGTGTCCCTGAAACACCATACCTAAATAAAATTTAGCTAACCAAGTAATTTTAAATATATTCCTTGGGAAAATATATCAGAATATATCAGAATATATCAGAATATATCAAAATAAATATCTTCTGGTAAATATATTTATTTTAGCAGTAAATCTAAGACATTTTGTCCAATGAGAAAAGACAATTTTGGGGATCCCTCTTGTGTTCCCTCTTTCTTTGGGAGCTTTGTACTATAGTTCAATAAACTTTGCTTTACCGCCCACCAAAAAAAAAAAAAAAAAAGAAAAGAAAAGACAATTTCAAGAAGGTGAACAGTAGAACTGCAGAGAAGTGAAGGAATGTTTACATTTATGTTTATGAATGTATGCCCAAAAAAAAAGAAAAAAACCCAAAAACCCCAAAACACAACATTCCCTAAAAGATATAAAACTAAATTCTTAGAGAGGCATGCTAAGATGATGACTGAGACTTTTTCACTTTCCTAATTACACATTTCTCCATTGCTTAAATTTTAACACTTATTATTTATTTGAGAGACAGCAGGAAGGAGGAGCAGACAAAAAGGAGAGTGAATCTTAAGCAGACTGTGCTTAGTGTGGAGTCCAGTGAGGGGCTCAAACCCACAACCCTGAGATCATGACCTGAGCCCAAACCAAGAGTCTGAGACTTAACTGACTGCACCATGCAGGCACCCCACAATTGTTTGGATTTTCTAAAATAAATATATATCCCTTCTATGAGCAATAAAAACAATAAAGATATTCCACAGGAGGGTTGGTGGGGAGCAAAGCAGATTTCTGTAACCTGAACAATTACCCCTAATTATGATGTTTGGAAATTTTTTGTTACTATTGTTTTCTAACATATATCGTGGTTTTTCTTAAGACAGGACATACATGTATATACTCCTCTTTTCTTCCATTCCTCTATGTTGCACAGACTGGTTGCCTTTCAAATATAAATAATTATACTCTTTCCATACCTGGTGGTGGGATCATCATCCTACGATCCTGCTCCCATGGAGGTGAAAGGGATCCAGTGTCTGAAGGTGCTCTGTGAGCATCAGTTAATCTATCACAGCTTGAGTCTCCTCTTTCATTGGTATTCTGATGGTCCAGAGGATTCCCTGGGCCTCTTAAGCCTAATTAAAGAAAAGAATACAATTCTGTTTCACCTAAAAAAGTATTATAAGACGTATCATCAAATGAAACCCAGGCAGCTTGTAAAAAGTGAGAATAGATTCCAACAAAGTTTCCCTAAGACACATTAGACTACAATTCTATCCTACCAAAGCCTAGGACAAAGTCTAGGACAATGAGGAAATAATAATTTTGCAATGTGTATAAACAAACAACTGTCTATTAAAGTCATTTAGAAATGTTACCACCATCATCATTTATATATAAAATCAATGGCTAAACTGTGAATTATAAATACTAAGTCTGAAAAATAGGAGTATAAAGTAAATTGCAAAGTAGAGATTTCTATACCAGAATAGAATAAAATGGAATAAAATAATTATAAAATGAGGTTTTTGTTGCTTACACTAATACACCAATAGTCAAAAAGAGCATGATTCTTTTAAAGCTGTCATCCTAGACAGCTATCTATATACCTATTTCAATAATTCTACAACTATTCACAGTATTTTTTAGAACAACTCTTTTAGAAATGTACTCAGATTAACTTAAAAGCCACTCAAGAAACTGCATTTCAATGTTGAAACAGGACTCTACTTCGGTCCAAAAGTGATTTTAACCAGTCTGATTACAAACTTTATACCCACCAGATAAATTTGGCTTTAAAGGGCTTTTAGCAATTTCTGAATATCAAATTCACCTTCAAAAAGAGCTCACAACTCTGAAGGCAATAAAACAAGAGTTTCAAAAACAACAGCACAGTTGGAATAAACACTTTGAACAAAGTAACACTCATTTGGATAAGGAAATCAGCATGCTTACATTTATAAAAGATCATCATCATTATAAAGTTCCCTTCTTTTGACCACAAAAAGGATAGTACCTCAATTAATAACATATTCAATTAAAATGGAAAAAAATACACAATTTTTTAAACACTAAATAACAAAATATGTTAATACTTTACTTATCTATCACTGAGGGGAGAATAAGATCTTCCCAAAATTATATTGCCCAAAAAACAAAAGCTTTTTCCTTTCAAGGAATAGCTTTTATTTAAAAAACAACAACAATAACAACTTTTTAACAGAAATCTAAAATGTTTTCCACATTTCAGTATACCTTTAAGAGACGAAAACAAATTTGACGTTTTCTTGGTAACTTGTTCAAATCAGTATAAGAATCCTTTTATATATAAAAAATATAATCTTTTAAGATTTTTTTATCTACTCCCTTTATATAGTCAAGAGGTAAACTTTTATATTCAGAAGGTCAACTATCTCTTTTCCTTATACTTGTATATTCTATTAATTTCCCTCAATCTTCCCTTCCAGCCTATTCATCCTTCTAATAAGTTCATTAGAAGAAAAAGGCTGGAAAAGCAGAAAATTAAATTGGTAAAAAATGTGCAAGAGTCAGTAAGGATGAGTTCATCTAGAGTGAAGCACAGATCTTTAAAGGAGACAAAGGCCTTCTTTTGATTGCTTCCTTTCAGAGGACCAAAGCAGAGGCCAAATGACTACCAGGTGAAAAATAACAAACTTGAAAATGCTCAATGTTAAAATTTGCATCCAGACCAAAAGTTACATTAAGGTTACTCTAAAAAGATATTATTTTCCTTATATTCCATGTTATTTGAACATGTATCTCACCCAAACTTTCAATTTTAAAAAGATAATAAAACAAAGGAAAAGGGCACTCGTCATCCTTCTTTGATGGGTCACAGGAACTTTACTTCAAAGCAACTCTTTTAAGACCTACTAAAAAAAAAAAAAAAAAAACCTACTGATAACTGGGGCACCTGGGTGGCTCAGAGGGTTAAAGCCTCTGCCTCCGGCTCAGGTCATGATCCCAGGGTCCTGGGATCGAGCCCCGCATCAGGCTCTCTGCTCAGCAGGGACCCTGCTTCCATTCCTCTCTCTCTGCCTGCCTCTCTGCCTACTTGTGATCTCTGTCAAATAAATAAATAAAATCTTTAAAAAAAAAAAAAAAAGACCTACTGATAACTTACCTAAAACTTCTGTAGCTTTTCTAAAAAATAGCAAAACACCCTTGCAAATAATCTAAACACATCATTTCTTGAAAGTAATTAAAAAGGAGAGGAAAGTAATTTAAATAGGAGAGGAGAAATCAAAGGTAATTTTCACTCCTTATTCCAAATATTCAATTGACTACAAGCAATCCTTGACTTATGTTATTCAACTTCCAGTGATTCACATTTGCAGTTTAGCCAATTATACCCTTATTTCTAGGGCACTGTTTTTCAGATAGCTGGCTGCAACCCATCGTGGTGCATAAAATCAACTTACTCTTAAGCAGCAATTTTTTTAATGAAATAGAATAGAAATGAATATAAAGTATCAGAAAGCATAAAAAACATGTAAATGGTTTCTATTACATTTATGTTGATGGGGAATAGAACATGACCTAAAATATATTTCTTACTGTTCAAAGTAAAAAAAAAATTAGGAGGAAAATGAATTCTAGGGCATTTATAGCACACATGTGAATTTCAAAATTAGTCCCCTTCCTAAAGTGCTTAAGGCAAAGCTCTCCCAGGACTCCAAGTATCAGTCTGCAACTCACTCTTTCCCTAGGAGTTTTCAGTTCAAAGCCAAGACAAGCAAAGCTTCTCTCTGAAACGTCTCCAGGCTGTGGGCCCAATCAGTAGTAGGACTGGGAGGTAGGAGAGACCAGTGTTAAGTGTACCAAACTGAGGATGAGGAAAGATTATGTAAACAGGAGATGGGCAAAGGGAGAACATCCCATAACCATAAAGTAGAAAATTCATTTTCTCATTCTTTGAAGACAATCCCAAAGAAAGAGCTCCAAAAATATTTAAAATAATAGTAGGTTCAATTGGGAATTACAGCCTCCATGAGAGACTATTTTGATAAGTAGTATCCATTTCAATATATGAGCTTTGGTAAGTGGGTTTAGTTTGGTGTTCTGATTTAGTCAGATTCAATATGCTAAAATCACTAATAAAAGGGGCAAAATGGGGGTCACAACACTGATGAAGAATGCTATCAGCTCTCATACAACACAGACGAGGCTAAAAACCAGAGACTTTTGATTTGGGAATAAACAGTATTTTCTAAATCTTTGCATTTTGCCACAATTTAAGGGAAATTTTTAAAGCAACCCAACAAAGTGAACAAAGTATGGTAAAAGATCAAAAGAGGAAAACTCCAGGTACATAGGTAACACAAGGGTGAGTGCTGAAGTAAATGCAGAAAGACCGAGAGCTAATGCATAGGTTTGAAGTAGCTGCTGAGATTCTCAAAAACCCATACAGGTAGGTAACAAAGCAGACAATCTTGGGTCAGTTTCTCAAAGTATTAAGAAATCATTTAGGTCTCCTTTAAGACTCTCATCAAAATTTGGCCCATAAGATAGTACTTCTGAATTACTCCACTCTAAAAAGAAGGTTCTTTCACTTTCTGATTTTCTACAACAAAAGATCATGATAATAAAGTAGAAAAAGAATTTGGAATTTCTACATTTTAATAATGTTTCATTAAAATACAATTTTATGCCAGGTTAGATTGTTATCATATTTTATGCGTTCTTTATAAAGTGCTATAATATACAGTTTTTAAGAAGCCGAATGATTTAAAGAGATACACATCAAGTGCTTGATCAAAATATAACCTATTATAATCCTGTTTCTAAGAGAAAAATATATTAAAATTAGATATCACAGAGCTCCTTTTCCAAACAAAAGTAAACCCACAATAAGTGCAAGGAATGCCTGTATTTTCCCAAGGTTTATTTTAAAGATAAGTTGAGATGAAAATATAAAATAAGGAAGAAATCTAGAGTAATAAAGATGTTTAAACAATATACCTCTTCCTCCTCCCCCTGGAAGCAAAGGTGAGAGTCTGAGTGGACCCTCCAACAAAGTTGGAGGGGAGAGAAAAGCTCTCGTTTCAGATGAAGGTCGACCCAATGGTGAGGGACCATATGGGGAATGCTCTGGAATAATTAAAACAGCATATTTAAATTAATAGTTTCAATTAGCTACACTATAGATTAGAATTCCATTTAAACAATTTCCATCAGGTCACCCTATTGCCAATTTAAGTTTAATCCACTTCTTGAATACTAACTATGCCTTGGGTTTTGCTAATATGGGACAGAATTAAATGTGGAATCCTAGGTTTTTAAAGTCTGTGTACCAAATACATACACTCTAGTCAATAAAAACATTATCCTCTTGGTAACTAATACACTTAAATAACCATACACTACTAAGCAAAGGATAATGGTGATATATGGTGATATTTTAGAGGTATAAGAGGATTTGGGGGCTATGAAGTTTGTTTGGTTTTGCTTTTAATGGCAGTATGCTTCCGGATATTTTGGCTGCTGAGGGTTGTACTATAGAAGGGCTCAGTTTAAATTAGAGCCAGATAGGCTATGTTGGGCCATGAATTATTTGAGTAAAGCTCAGATCTTGAAAAGTAGAACTGCAAAATCCTCTGAAGCATCAGAAATTACTTCTGATTCATTGCCACTGAAAATTCAGATTACATTTATTCATCAAATAAATCACTTTATAAATTAAATAACCAAGAGCCCTATCATTTTACAAACTTCACCACTCCCAAGTAATGATTATGCTTCCAAAGATCAAAAGTCAAGAACATCAAAAAACAAGCTTAAGTACCACCAAAATAATACTTTTTTAAATATGTAAATGTTATTATTACAACAAAAGATCCAAGTCTTATTTAATTTTTCTGAAACTTCTGCATTAGGTCCAGAAGAGAATTCCTTCTGTATAATTCCCGCCACTCCAAACTTTATTACTATTTGAAATTAATAATAATCTGCTATTTTGTTAAATGTAAAAATAAACTTTCATTTTAATGAAATTAGACTCTCAAAAGTGACTTTTATACCTTCAAAACAGTTATTAAAATGGAATTCCACCTATATAAAGATAGCTTTATTTTCACTGCCTTAGATGCTTAATTCCAATTCAACCAAAAATTACTTTGAAAATTTTAAACTATTTGGAATAGTATGAGATCATTAAAAATGCTAAGTCTTTAATGAGTGGACAAAATTATTAAATACATCTTCCAAAGAACTAGTCCTCACTTGGAGGTAATTAAAGCAAAGAATGCTCAGATTGTTTTCCCACCTTAACTGACTCTTTTAAATAATTAAAAACAACTGTTCTAATTCTTATTTTTATAATTCAAGCAAATTCCAAAGATAGTGGATATATAAATAGTCACAACATTATTCCATTTAAGCACTCCTTATTCATTCTCCCCTAAAATAATTACGATTATTTATTATAATAAATTATAATTATTATAAAATAATTATGATTACCTATGTGCCAAGCACTTTGCTTTGCAAGGAGCTCAATGTTCTAAATAGACATCATCTTACAAATGCCCACTGAGAAATGGAGGCAGCAATTATTTACATTTTTGCTAGGGAAACAAAACTCAGAAACCTAGGAGATTGTGCCAGAACTCAGATTAGAATCCTGGTTCCAAAATCTAAAGTATTTATAAATAGTAGTATTAATTGATACTAATATAAAAGGTTATGTGCAATATATACATATATATATGTATTTTAAACAAGGGTTTAAAAAAAAAAAAAGACTACCTCTGCCAAATGCTGTATTTGGAACATCAAGTGCATAAGGATCTTTTTCTAAAAGTTCAAATTTAAACTCTGTTTCAGTTAATCTGCAAATAAAGAACAAACATCTCTAAGTTACTCATCCAAGAAAAGCACCCACATTTCAAGAAAAATGCCACTACCAAGTACAAGGTACTTTTCACTACCTCAATATCTACATAGAAAAAAGTTCTTTAAAATTATTCTGATGAGTAATATATGTAATTGTCAAATAACTATATTGTATACCTGAAACTAATAGAACACTGTGTGTTAACTACACTGGAATTAAAATTTAAAAAAGAAACCAAAAGAGGGGCACCTGGGTGGCTCAGTGGTTTAAAGCCTCTGCCTTCAGCTCAGGTCATGATCCCGGGGTCCTGGGATGGAGCCCCGCATCGGGTTCTCTGCTTGGCAGGGAGCTTGCTTCCGCCCACCCCCACCCACCCTCTCTCTGCCTGCCTCTCTGCCTACTTGTGATCTCTGTCTGTCAAATAAATAAATATTAAAAAAAAAAAAAAAGAAACAAACAAATATTCTGACCAAAACACCTTTCTATAACCTCACTACTTATTCTGGGCTTCTTTTTGCCTAATGATAGTGATGTTTTATTGAGTTTTGAAATCACTTTATTTTGTTCTGTTTTCAAAACTGAACTACAGTGGGGGCACCTTGGTGGCTCAGTCCTTAAGTATCTGCCCTTGGAGACTTGAGCCTTCGGCTCAGGTCCTGTGACCAAGCCCCGCATTGCATGCCCCCCCCCCACCCCGCCCTGCTCGGCAGAGGACCTGCTTCTCCTCTCCCACTCCTCCTGCTGTGTTCCCTCTCTCACTGCCTCTCTCTCTGCCAAGTAAATAAATAAAATCATTTTTTAAAAAAAGAAAAAACTAGACTACAGTGAATACTATAATCCCAGAACCCAAATTTTAGAAATAGCAGGGCTTTCCAAGGTCAACCAGTTCAAATCTATCATCTTACAACCAAGGAAACTGAGCAAAAAGTTTACATGATTTATTCAAAATGAAAGTGCAAGGATTAAAACACAGGGCTCCTAGCTCTGAGTCAGTTCTGCTTTCCACTGTAATGTTACCCCTGATTCCAATCAGAACATAAAAAAGGAATCCAGTGAACTCATCCTACTCTTTCATTCCTAAGCCTTTTATCTGAAAAATGTGACATCTTAAAAGAATTGTATTTCTAGTTTTTGATCATCAGGTCTGAAATAAAACATTTAATCATGTAGTTTTAATTTCAGAGTAGAAAAGAAAGCAAAGAGACTAAGCTAATACTGGATAATGTTAATAGTACACTCTGGCAAGAAATTTTAACACCTGGGAAGACTATTACAATCCTCCTAGAAAAGTATTTATTCTTCTCTTCGATTATACATTGTAAACTTTTATTTTCCCTTTCATTTTATTTGTAAGGCATTGTTATTCAATGAAAGAAAATCAGAGAATGAAATAATTAACATTTATTCTACCCATTCACCTACTAAAAGATGCCAGTACTCTGAAAATTACTACATCAGAAATTTGTCCTTTCTCTTTCCATCCTCTGTAAATGCCTTCTTCCAACTCTGATTTAAAAAAAGAATTTAAGTTATACTTTCTACAGAAGAACAAGTGAACAGTTTACTTCTGTTAAAATAACTTCTCTAAGACAAGTGTTTCAAACAAAAGAATCTAGTAACTCATAGTAAAACTAATAAATATTTCTCTATCAGATATGCTGGATTCATGCATAATTATCCCTACAAAAGCATTTAAAAATAGAGTACACAATTAAAAATAGAGTACTAACTAAAGCTTTAAAGTGTACCCACAAAGATACTTACTTTTGTCTATTGTAAGCATTTTCTTTCCTCAAATCATTTAGAGCTCTTTCAGCATTCCGAGCTGCCAACTTAAAGAAAATAATACGTTTTTTATCTTTTTTTGAAAATACATCTTAAAACTAACACAAACAAATAAGTATTCATAAATAAGTAAGTATTCATAAATATCATAATCACATATCCATTTCAGAAAGTCAATGTAAAAATTTTTAATTTAGGGAATTTTTTAAAAGGGAATGAGTTTCCTATAACCAGAAGACATGAGTCTCAAGGCTAGAGTTTGATCATGTACTTGCCAATGAATGCTGTTATCTAGATGTGGAGTCAAGGATCAGCACCATTTGGTGCTGTAAAATCCAAATAATATGACAAAAGCAATGTAAGAGGACCCAAGCTTAGGGTGATGGGAATGGAGACTCAGAATCATTAGGCTATAATATCATAGACAGCTGTCTTTGGAGAGGAATCACTGTCATTTAGTGAAACCATAAAAGTCTATAACAGTTTCACAGCATGCCCATATAGGACATTTTTTAAAATGACTGAATATAATCAAAGTGTGCAGTGTGTCTGTTCAGCACATAGCACTATAAAAATCAATTCCTACAGTCTTACATTTGTTTAGTGAAATTTTTATGTAATAAAATGTTAGAAAATCAGAGTACATACGTTACATAAAATAAATTTACACTTATAATAAATACCAAGAACATACAATATTCCTAAACAGTTTGTGGGCAAAGGTTAAACGTGTATGGAATACTGCATGTTTTCCAGTCATTCTGTGAACTCTCCAGTTAAGAAGCAGCAGTGTCGGAACATCAGACCTGGCCAAACTAATGCAATCCACTTGGGCAAATGTATTTATCATGCAAAGGTAGGCAAATTAACTCAACTTATAACCATAACTTTTTATAAGTAAAAAGATCTATCAAATGTATTCACTTAAAATTATGAACTACACATTAAAACTGACATTAACTGGCCAAAGAATAAAGTATGTTAAATATTAGACACACACACACACACACACACACACAATAAAGCTTAACCATATTTTAGCATTATTATCAAAAAGATTTCATGTATAAATCACTTTCTAACATATAAGCATATAATCAACTTCATACTTATAAAAAGAATATTACACCATAACAATTTCAGTTAATAAAATACCAATTCATTTAATAATGCAGAACCAAAGACACTTCTAAATGTTTTCCACACATTTAGTATAACTATTTATCCTTGATTTTAAGGCATATGACAATGAAAAGTTAATAAGTCAAAAGTAAATTTACTATGATTACAATGCTATCAATATGAAAGACATACCTACAAAAATATAAATATAAATCACTGATGCTAAATGTTAAAGGCTTTTGAAAAGCTTACACTTCAAAGGTTAGGTAAAACTGTATTTCACTGAATGACCACACTGTATTCAGATAATTAAATACTTAAAATATGCAAAAAAGCATCTATTAAGTGTAAGTATTAAGGGAAAAGAAACAGTCCCTATCTTAAGAAGTTTAAATCTGTGGTAAGGACAACTTTAAACGACCACAGTACTTGCCACAGAACACATAAAAGCAAAGAATTATGTGAGTTCAGAGGAAGAAAAGATTAAATCTAATGGGATGGAACAAAGAAATGCTCAAAGGAAAAATTAACATCTGAAATTGTGAAATTATTTGTAATAGTAAAAAAGTAGAAACAAAGGAAACATTTATCAAATGGGAAAGGTTTATATAGATATAAAATATTCATAGAAAAATATCTATAATATATTAAATAAAGCAGAATATAAAACAGTAATATATAGTATGTTTTCATTTTTTAAAACATGTGATTTATGTCTAAATATATTTTTTTAGGTATAGAATAAATGAAAGTGATATTGCTGATTACTCCCTTTGTACATCTTTTCTATATAGTCTGAACTTTTTATTCAGTAAGTATGCATTATTTGTATAAAATCTGAAAAAAAAAAAGAGGGATGCCTGGGTGGCTCAG